>NDXB01000021.1:274820-292870 GCA_002631895.1 Agapornis roseicollis
CCCCGGCCGCCCCCCCAAGCTCCCATTTTATTTCCTATCTAATTTGGGCAGTAATCATCAGCCACACTTTGCTTCTGCTCATCTTTCGGCAGCACCAAAGCCCCGGTGACGCTGCCCCACACCAGCGCAGCGGCCTCGGAGGCAGTTACCACCGCATCCAACCTCACCGGCAGCACCCCGCCACACCGCGCCCCTCCTGCCAGCGGCCTCGCACCTCTCACCGGCCCGGGCCGGTGGGCAGCAGCGGGGTCTCCCGGAGCCCCGATACCTCAGCCCTCAGAGCGGAGGGGGGGGGGGGGGCAGGGGGGGGTCACAGCCCCCTCGAGGGGGCCGGGAGCGCGGGACACAGCCCGGCCAGCCGAGCAGTGACCGGCGTTCCGGACGGTGGTGCCTCCTCGCTGGTTNGGGGGGAAGGGAGGGTACACCGGGCACTTGCGCGACCATTTAGGGGGTGTCTCCCTGACAGGGCCCGATGTGGGGCTGAGGATCACCGACACCGCCGCCGGTACAACGGCGGGCCTCGGCCCTGAGAGCGGCGCCGGTGATGGGCTGGGGTCCCCGTGCTCACCGGAAGTGGCCGCCCGGCGCGCGGCCCCCGCCGCCACCTGCCGCCCGGTGCTGTCAGCCCGCCGACACGTCACCGCCGGGGCCAGCCAGGAAGAGCCCGGTGTAGACCCGCCCCCTCCGCCTGCGCCGCGTTGCCATGGAGACGGAGACCCGCGGGGGCGGGGCCAGCGCTCTCCTGCCGCCATCTTGGGAGCGGCGAGGAATGGCGGTGGTGTCGCTGTGGTGTGAGGGAGGGCGGTAAGGGGAAGGGGACAAGGGAAGGAAGGGGCTGGCCTCTGTCCTGCCAGACATCCCCCTCTGGAGCGGCTGGTTCAGGGAGCTGCTCCTCGGAGGAAGTGTCCTCCGAGTGTGTCGTGTGTACCCTCAGGGCTATGATAGGGCAGGGATGGAGGGCTGGGCACTATGGTGGAGCCGAGCCTGCAGCCGCCAGCTCAGGTTTCGGGCTATGTCCAACTCCGTTTTAGTTTTCTGAGGTACTTACAGAATCATGGAATGGTTTGGGTTGGAAAGGACCTTAAGATCATTCAGTTCCAACCCTCTGCCATGGGCAGGGACACCTCACACTAGACCATGTCACCCAGGCTCTGTCCAATGTGGCCTTGAACACTGCCAGGGATGGAGCATTTACCACTTCTTTGTGCAACCTGTTCCAGTGCCTCACCACCCTCACAGTAAAGAACTTCCTCCTTATATCTAACCTGAACTTCCCCTGTTTCAGTTCGAGCCCATTACCTCTTGTCCGGTTGCTACATTCCCTGATGAAGAGTCCAAACGCAGGGAGCTGTGAGGCAGAGCCTTTGTGTCAGTAGGTGGTAGAGCGGGAGCTGCAACGGTGCCAGCTGCTGAAAATGCGGATGGGAAGCACTGACTTGAACGGGGTTTGCGGCACGGCATGAAACAGGAGTGCCATGGCCCTCCTGCAGCTCTTAATAGTGGATCTTGGTGAGCTGTCAGCTGTTCAGTCACCAGGAGGGGCATCCACAGTGTGCCCACCTCAAGGAAAAGGCGCTCTGGTGCACTTAGTACTTGGAAGAATACAGAGTTGTTGCTTAGGGAAGGTGATGTGCCCTGCACAAATATGCCCAGTACCCGTGGAAGGGAGCATTTATTCATAAAGACATTTGTGAATGTGAACACGTCCCAGACTGATGATTCAGTTGACAGCGGGGACATAAAGAGCTTTGAAACTGGTTGGCACAATTGCCTCTACTGCTGGCAGGCCAGCAGTGACCTGTGGAAGCAGTGAATTGGAAGCCAGTCAGCACAGCTGTATGCAAACCCACTGTGCTGCAATGTGTATGGCAGGATCACCAAGCTTCTGCGTGGTTTTCTCCTTTGCAGTGTGTGTGCTGGGGTTGTGGTTAGGTGGTCGGATGGATTGTATGCCTCCATCACTGGGAGAATGCTTTGATTTCCCAGAAGAATGTGATTGCCTGTTGCATTATGTGTCATCTTTTGAGCCACTGCTCCTGAGCAATTACCCAGCTGCCAAGTCTGGCTTACTGACACACATGTAAAAAAGGGGAAAAAGAAATACAAATTGCACTCTTTGAACTGAAAACTCCTTCGTGACCAGGAATAAGAACTGGCAGATGACAGTGACTTCACTTGCTGACTGAGAGGGTGGTTGGTGTTTGCAGCATGCAGCTCTGTGAACTGTATGCATCAGAACACAGACTGAAGCTACCCATAGCGCTGGAGCACAAGGGCAAGAGCGTATTCTTAATAACTGCTTTGAAGTGTTGGGTCTAAGAGATTATTTATTTACGAAGGGAAGCCAAATGAGAAATGCAGTCCTTCAGGTGGGAGCTCTCTGAAGAGACTGACATCCTGACCCTCGATGCTGACAGGGGTTTTACATTGGTGAAGCACTAGAATTAATGATCCAGACCCTGACCTCTGCATGGGAAGTGCTCACTGGGGCTCAGCAGTGCAACATCCCTTGACTGTGACTGAGGATGATACAGAGAAGACAGAGCCAGGCTCTTCCTGGGACTTTCGCACAGTAAAAGGCAAGAGGCAAGGATTGCACATTTCAGCATGAAATTTTGGTGCAATTAAAGGAATAAACCCATCACTCTGAGGGTGGAAAAGCACTGTTACAACAGCCCAGTAAAATGGGGGAATATCCATCCCTAGAGACAGTGAAAATTTAACTGGACAGAGTCTACAATGCTGTGGTCCTGCAACACCTGGAAACATTTTTGGATCACGTTCAAATTATTGGAGCAAAACAACTGTCCATAACTTCCTTAGAATACTTACTTTGGAATGCATTTTAAAAAATCTCTCCCCTATCCTCCTCAGAGCGTGTAAGTTTGCCATTGACAACTAGGGGTTAAGATATTTGTGATACAGTTAAAGTGCTGCCCCCTCTGAAGGCCAGCCCCTGGCTAGCTGGACACTGCCAAACACTGAGGAAACCCTCCAGAGCCCTCCCCAAAAGCTGACAGCTGATACAGACAAGAGCTGATAAAGCCAATGTCAAACAGCAGATCTTCAGCAGAGGCAGAAATCGAGCATGCTGTCTGTCCCGTGCCAGGGCAGAATGCTCCATGCATTGAGTTAGAGGGCTCACGTATCCCGCACACAGTCCCTTCGCTGTCTCCTGCTCCGTACCCATGAGCTTTGCAGGATCACTCCGAGGAGGTGACCACCAGGCCAGTGATCTGGGCTTCATTTCTTAAGGGGAGCTCCACCGTGTGGGCGCTGCTGAGAACTTCTGCTGCAGGAAGGGAGCCTGGATTCAGGCGGCCTGGGTTTGCAACGGTGGGATATTTCTCCTATTTTACTGCAAGGCAAGGCAGGAAGTTTTCCCCATGTCTAGGAGAACACCTGCATAACATAAATCAGCTGGTTGTGCCCAAGGGGATTGCTTAGGGCCTTATGCAAGCCCCGGGACCTCATTGCTCCTATGTCCACTTCTGCTACTAGAGTTGCAGGGGAGAAGAACAGGCAGTGAATGACCGCTTTCCTGACAGCTCCTGCCATTAGAGAGAAAGACGAGAGGCAGAACTGGCCTGAGATGATACCCCCCCCCCCCCCCCCCCCCCCCCCCCCCCCCCCCCCCCCCCCCCCCCCCCCCCCCCCCCCCCCCCCCCCCCCCCCCCCCCCCCCCCCCCCCCCCTNCCCCCCCCCCCCAGGCCTGCTGACACTAACAAGGCCCAAACGTATAGGTCTGATGTGCCTTGCATTTGTGCTGCTCCATGTGTGTGTCCTTCAGTATCTTCCCTGAAGCATCAGCCTCTGTATGCATGTGCTGACCCTGCCTTTTGTGTACAGTTGCACTAACGTGTCCCAGATTGATTGGATTCTCTCTGTGTGAGACAGAGAATGAATCTGCGTGTGCCCTAAAGCCATGTCTGCCTCAACACTGGAAATCCAGCCAATCACCTCCTCCCGAAGGAAGAAATCATGAATTACTGACAAAAATGGTTACCTAAAATTCAAAAAAAAATAAGGCTAGCCAACCTGTAAAAGAAAAATAATAATCCCAGGAAGCTGTTTCAAGACTAGGTCTGGTTAATCTGCATCAACAATTTGAAGCACAGCTTTATCCTGGGCTCACTGTTTCAGTCTACCAACACAGCTTGGATCAAGAGGGCTCAGTCTGCAAGTGCAGACACTTTTCCACCCCCAAGTAGACAACCCCTGCAAAGGCAGCCGAGGCCCTGCAAGTTTAACTGCCTTCTGCTTGTCTTTCATCGCATGTAATAAGGAATCTGTGAGCAGATCACATGTTGCATGACTGGTTAGCTTCTTGGCACTCAGGTGCATCTCTCTGTACTGGCTCTCTGCTGAATCTTGTGTTTCTGGCTGCTTTTTTGCTGCTGTTGTCAGAGTCAACACAACTAATGCTGAGCTGACAACATTCTCCTTGACTCCTGTTCCTCCAGCCATGTTGTCTGGGTTTGGGAGAACTTTCAGTGGCTAAGCATGGGACTGTATTCCCTGCCCACCACTCCACAGCCTGCCTTCCATGTCACTGCTCCACATCTGGGTGCTCCAAACCCCTGCAGGAACCTTTAGGTGGTGTAGGTGGGAGATGGAGGTGGTGGCAGCCTCACTGAGGCAGAGTAGGTGGCAGTCATACACAGGGGTGGTTTATCATACACTAGGGTGGGTGTTTGCTGTTACCACTTGTATCCTGGGGCTACCAACTCACAGAGGAAGGGGTGAGAAACACTGACAACATGGCTACAAATGACCCGACTGCTCATTTCCCAACCTGTACATCATATCACTGCTGTATTCAAACTCTTTCCAGAATGAGATGAACCTTCAGTGCATTTGAACACGGTGGAGATACCCTTCCCCATGGGGGCACCAAGAGCTGAACGTTTGCCCTATAGAGTTTCAGAGAACACAGTATTACTGTCTTTTGGAATTCAGACTGACTTCGTGAAATTTCACATTTTTGATGTGAAAAGTAGGGGGTTTTTTGCAATTTCTTTTTCTTTTGTATTTCCCTCCACCCTCCCCACCCCCTGTGTTTTAATTGTCCTTCCTCTGAAATTTCCTACATTTAGGATTATAACAAGCTTATCTAGAGGGAAGAAGCCTAGTGAAATGGACAGTGTTCCATGGTTAGTGCACTGTATCTCACAAAGAATCATAGAATGTGTTGGAAAGGACCCTAAGATCATCTAGTTCCAACCCCCTGCCATGGGAAGTGATACCTTCCACTAGACCAGGTTGATCAAGTCCATGTCCAACCTGGCCTTGAATACTGCCAAGGGATGGAGCAGCCGCAGCTTCTGTGGGCAACCTGTTCCAGTGCTTCACCACCCTCACAGTAAAGAACTTCTTCATTATATTTAACTTAGATCTCCCCTGTTTAAGTTTAAACTGATTACATGCACCAAACACATTTGATTCCCCCTTGACTTTGTCCCCACAGATTTCTCCTCCTAGTTGAGGAGATAGGTCTCAGGAGCATCTGTTCTTACCAACCACTAATATACTGCTTCGTGCTGTCCCCCAGAAGGTCCAACTTGCACCTATATGAAAGTAATACATGCAAAGGCAGCACTTACAGCCTGAAAAAGCAGCAACTTAAAGCCTGGTGGGTTTTCTAAGCCCCTGCAGGTGGAAAGCATGAGCCCTGGCTTGGCTTTAGTTTTTAAGGCAACTTTCAGCCTTTTCACATGAGGGGCATGTCCACAAGCTATGGCCCATCCCAAGATGACTGCCAGTCTGGAGAGGTACTATCAAACCTTGTAGTCCTTGGGTTAAGCCCTCAGGGTGTTGAGCCCTGGAATATCAAGAGGGACCACATCTCCTGAGCAGTGGCAGAGTGGAGGGTGGGAAAGAGGCAGAGATTTGCCCTCATTATGCATGGGTCTAACATGCCCAATTACCCCATCCTCTCCTCACCTCCATAATGTAAAAGACTGTTGTTGAGAGTGGCCATAATTCACGGTGAACACTCTGCCTCCCCCTTACTCCCTTCACACCCACTGCTCTCCATTTTCCTTCCAGAAAAAAACGTGTCTTTGATGAAATGAAATGGCTCAGTCAAAGAACCCCTCAAATGGTTGGGGACCCCTGCACTTGGCCACCCTTGCCCACTTCCCAGCTCTATTTCTGGCTGAGTTTGGAGTTTAAGTGGGCTGACCTTGTGCCCTGACTGCCCCGGGGGTCAGTGATGAAAGCGGATGGAGGCTTCACAGTCAGGTCTCTTGTGTGTGACTCTTTTGTTCCCGGGACAAGGGTGTGCAGTGCCTGGGACAGTGCTTAATTGTTCAGGGGGCATTGCTTTACCCGTCATGCCCTTCCCCGGGTGGCCCCAGCCCTTCTTGCTCATGAGTGGGAGGGAGGCAGCTTCCCCACTTGGGGTAGGGAGCAGGAAGCAGAGTCTGAGTTGCTCGGCATCAATCCATGTAATAAATTCTGTGTAGTGCCAGAAAGCCAGGGAAAAAAATAAAAAAAAAAAGGAAAAATATAAAAAAAACTTCCTTGCAATTTGTGACTCTGGGCTGTCACTTGATGCATCCTTCGTTGTCCCACCATGCAGGCAAAAGCAGTATCACCAGGTCCCAGCCAGCTCCTGCATCCATCCACTGTGCTCCGTGGGGTGCACTCTGCTACCAAGAGCTCCCTCTGCCCTTTTGCAGGTGTTTAATGAGGAAACCTTCATGTGCCAGGGCTGAGGCACTGCACTTAGCTCCATTGGAGGTGATGGGTTCACACCAGAAGCTTTGGTTGGGGCACATCAACCAAGCTGGGTGGTAGTGTAGGGGAGCAAGCCCAGAGATGGATGTATTGAGGCTCCTGAAAGGTTTTGTTTTTACCTGAGCTGTGCACCCCCATCTGGAACTGCCCTGAGGACACAGAGAGGAGGAGTGGGTTTGCTGTGATTATGGGAGGGCAGGGAAAAGATGCTAGACAACCTGTGGGTGTGGTGATAAAGAGCTGAAGCTTTACAAAGGTCCCTGATGGAGGTAGGTCAGCAGAGCTCAATGTAAGCGTGTGGGAAGATTTGTACTACTCAATACCTCTTTGGCTGCCCCCTCAGCATCTTTCTTCTCCCAGTGGGTCTTTCATGTGCTTTACATCTTCCTTACAGCTGGAGGCTGGGGCAGGAGACTCCACAGCACGCCCTCACCTCTCCTGTTTCGGGGAGTGACTGTGCAAAGGAAATGGATAAAAGGAGTGGAGGGTCAGGGTTTAATTACCCCATTGCGTGCAGAGACGAGTGATGGACAGAGACTGTCAGTGGGTCACTGATTAGCTGCCACGGAGCAGACAGAGGAGGGGGAAAATGTGATGAGCCCCCAGGACAGACCAGTGTCAGAGAGTCATGAGATATGGAGATGGCAGCTTGTAATGGGAGACACTTTCTTCTAGTTGATCCCCCAGTCCTTCATCCCCTCCTTGTTCCTGGTCTAACAGAAGCCCTCTGGGCTCAAAAACCTCCTGCTAGGCCCTAGCTGCTTCACTGGTTAGGAATGAGGGCTGCTGGGGTGGGATGGGGAAGAAGGTGGTAATCTGCAGACTGTGTTGAGCTCTTGTCTTACTGTGGGGAGGCAGTACAGAAGGATGGAGGGAGTGAGGGAAGAAGGGGAGGAACGAAAGGGTAGGAGGGAAGGGAAGGAAAGGAAGAAGGCTTAAGGAAAAGGCTGCTGGCAGGTAAGGTCTAATACACACACAGTGCTCCTCCGTGCAGGTGTGAAGGGCTCCTGCAGAGAGATCAGCCCAGGCAAAGTTGAAACCAGGCTGCCTGTCTCCAGCCCCACTGCCTCATCACTTCCTCCCTTGGACATGGCTGAATGCCTCAGGTAATAGACCTTTCTCCCTATCACATTCCTAGCATCTGTTTGCTCTGGGGGTGCAAGAAACCAAGAAACCAAGATCTCTTGGCAGATTTGGTGACCTGGTTTTGTTTAAGCAGAACCTCAAAGTAACAAGTTTCAGGAAGTCATGCCCCTTTTGCTCCCAACCCCATAGGTGCTTCTCCCTACTTTCCTTTGCATGCTCATACTAAGTCCTTGTTCCTCATCCCACCACACTGTCTCTGAGTCCAGCCTCACATTCCTACATACTTGATAACTCAGTCAACTGTTACCCCTTACCCTGCCCTCAGTCCTGCCATACCATTAGGTTCCACCAGGCCTGCTACCCCTCATCTCAAGGCTCCTCTTTCTTCTCCTTTTCCCTACAATCCCTCTACACATCCTCTTTTGGATTCTGACCTTCAGTTTCTAATGCCATCCACAGTTGCCCTCCAAGGTCCTGCTTCCCATATCCCCTTTCCCTGTCACTCATACCCTTTCCTCTCCCTTTCTCTCCTTTCCTCAATCATTCTTTACCCCTCTTCCTGTCCCCTTCACCCCTCATCTCCCAAGGTTGTTTGCATAATCATCTGTGGAATCATGAGATCACTGTCTTTTTCTGTCTCTGTCAGTGGGAACATCACATTAAGGAGCGTGGATAAGTGATCAGGGGCCATTGGGGTGATTCTGGCACCCCCTCTCCCTGCACTCCCTATGTCACTCTTCTTCTGTATCAAAGGAAGCTTTATTGTCCAAAAGCAGAAAAAGAAAAGCAGATAAAAAGGCGGAACATGTGATCTCATTGGCTTTATTTAGCCATCCAGCTATTCCTCCTCTCTTTTCTTGATTCATCCAGAATTATCCAAGAATCCATAATCCATCCTTGGGCTTCTCATCTGTGAAAGGGATGGTGGTAGATGCCTTTTTCCAAAGGGACTTCAACAGCTGACCTCTTGGTCTCCACAGGGTGCAAAGATGACCCTGATGGGGCCCTGTAGGCAATGTAATGCCTTTGACTAGATTAGTCTGCACTGCAGGACTATGGGATCGCACCCTGTGAAGAGGAATTGGAACCAGGGAGAAGCAAATTCTTTTCCTTTTCTCACCATTTCTAAATGGGGGTTTCTAAGAGGATCCAGCAGTGCATTGCTTTATCAGAGGCACTGCTTGGTGGGGAGGTTTATGTCTGTAGCATTAGATGCACATTTGAACTATTGAGTTTCTGGGGTAACATTCTTCATCTCAAGGTGCTTCAGGTGTCCTTTGTGATGGAGGTGATCAGTGCTTATCTACTGATCACCTTTAAGTGATCAGTAGATACTGATTCAAGGCTGACTATACACTTCTGATGAGCACCCTGTATGACAGAGCTACTGAGGAAGCAGTGAGGTCCAGCTGGGATTGCACTGAGGATCTCTGTGTCTGTGCTGGGATTCATTTAGATGCTATCAAACCAGGATGCAGGAAAAGGATTATTATGTATTCCTTAATTGTTACATGTTAGATGGGTTTGATGCTTTACAATGAAAGCTGCTCTGCATGCAGTTTAAAAACAGATATGGTTGACTTAGCATAAATCTTCACTGTGGACGCAGTCATACTCATATAAGGAGTATATGACGGTTTAACTAGCTTGATTAGAATCCACCAGACAAGAAAGCCTTCTAATGTGGGAATATAATGGCCCTTTTATCTGTATAGTCCATTCCCCTTCTCTACAGGAATAAAATTTCTGCATTTCAGTTTTGTGTGCATGTGTGCTGGAAGTCAGTAAGGCTGCAGTTTGAAGATTGTTTTAAGGGCCTTTCGAAACAGTTGAGGCACTGGATGGGAGAAGAGTGCAGAAAGCTTGGCAGATGGAGCCAGGAAGCTGACGCCGTGTTCACCTGGGGCACAACAGAGACTGAGATGGACTTGGGACAAAGGGTAGTCAGAAGAGTAAAAAGGGTCACTAGAGAAGAAGATGAGCAGAAGGGCAGAAACAGCGAGATTTGCTTCAGGTGAGACCAAAGAATTTTGTTTTCTTTCAGAAGGCAGTATCAGTGAAGGATATATCCAAATGCTTTAAAAGGTAGGGAGGTGGGAATTGTTTCAGAAAGGTCATTGTGGAAGTTGCAGTGACTTTAGTGTCATGTGAACTTTTACATATCTGTACGTGTAAACTAACTCAGTGAAGCAGTATGTTCAAGGAGAAGACTATAGCTAGAAGGATGCCTGCGGGAATGCCTGACGTATAATTTTAATGGTGTGTGGGAAGACATGATGTCCCACAGGGATGTGCCACAGCTTTTTTGTGGTAGGAGATCATGCACAAAAACATTTGCGTCAATCGCGTGGAGAAAGTAAAGCCATCACAACCCATCCAACACAGAGTGTCTGCTCCACCTTACAAACAGCTGAATCAGTAAATGTGGAGGCAAGCGAGCGAATTGTTTGTGCCTCCCATGGGTTTTTTAATAAATGCAGAGTTCCTATAAAAATCTAGACCCATTGAAGCTGCTGCTGGTGTCCTGCCAGTTCTGGGTCCCTATCATTTGATTTTCCCGAAACAGGCACCATGACTCCATTCGCAAGACATTTCCATTAGCATGTTGGGCTGATTTGACTTATATCCTGCCCTGTTGTGTCTGACTCATTTTTCCCCATCTCTAGGAGAAGCTCGAGGGAAGGCAGAGGGCCCTTCACATAGATGCTCGAGGTCTCTATCAGATAATAGCTGAAGAAATATTTGCCATGACTGTGCTATGGTCATTTTTTGCCATTCCTTAGTCACTTGGCAGCCAATGGAGGGAAGAGGCAGAGCAGGGTGGGGGAGAGTAAATGAGACAGAGGGACAAGAGAACAAAAGATTCTTTTGTGGTACAGAGAGAAAGAAAAGGGAAAGCATCACCAAATGCCCAGAAGCCATGTTTGTAACAAGAGACCTATTCTCTCAGCTACTTGGAAAACAACTTGGAGTAAAAAGCCCTGGTTGAATTAACCCTTCATGGAGGCGATTTACTGAGCATGCAGGAAAGAGGCATGGCCATGGGAGGCATAATCTGTGTGGTGAGGTAGAGATGTTGGCTCTTGGGCAATTTAACCCAAGGATTTATTGCCTGGGAAGAGGAGGTAGGAATGACGTTCGGTGGTTTGACCATACCAAAGTCTTAAAATGTCAGATGTCATTCTTTCATAGGAGCTTTGGTTTTGGCAAAGATCACTGGAGGGGTTTTTTTTGCAGCATATGAGGTGATAAATCTTTTCCATAGAAATTTTTATCTAGGGACATTGGTGCCTTAGGCTGTGGAGAGAAAAGAAAACACCAACCATAAAATGTATTTATTACTAAAGCATTAGCTTGTCCCATCACAACCTCTGTTAATTCAGTTCCTACTGTTGGACTTCAGAAACTCTGTTCTCACGCACTTGTATGTCTCTTGCTCACATCTTAGACCTCCCTTTGACTGAGAAGAACAATTTTGTTTGATTAGGGGGTCTCTCTACAAATGAGTTGAAGGTAAGTGAAAGTCTCCACTCCCAAAGAAACAACCAGCTTCATTTCACTGTGAACACTCTCCCTTACTCTCCTCCCTGCCCTTTCTAAGGAGGCTTCCTGTTTTATCAAGTGAACCTTTGGGTGAAAGAAGGACTTCTCTGATGATGGTAAGAGAAAAAGTTCTACCCAAGGGAAGAGAAGCTGCACGTATTTGAAGAACAAAAGTGGGATATCAGCATGCACCTTGCCAGTTTGTACCTGAGCTTGCTTCCAGGTGCTCTGTACATTAGAAGAAGCGAGACAGTCAGATGTGAAATCAAAGCTTTTTCTCCCCATAACAGTACAGAAAGGACAGCACCCTGCATCTGGAGCCTCCTCTCACGGGGCCAGGCAAAGGGGAAGCAAAAAGCACTTGGAAAATGGAAGATGATCCTCCTCTGTGCTTCTCCACCTCACCAGGACAGGAGCAGTGTCCACTTACAATGGGTCACCCATCCCCCTTGGCTGGATGGCAGAGATGGGGAGGGTGCAGGGGGGGCCCATGGAGTCAGGTGGGCTGCTGAGCGGATGTGAGATGCACACAACATTACGACTGTGCTTTCATAAGTAAGCAATCACATGGGACTTGTGCGTGTGTGTTAGAGTACTGCTTTGAAAACAACCAGGAAAATCATGTGGCCACAGAAGCCTGCAGGCTTCCAGCCCTCCCCCATTCTCCAAACTTCTCCCTCTCATTCCTCTCCTTTCTATCATCTCCCTTTTTCTGGCTTACAGAGATGGTAACCACAAAGGCAGGAGCTGAATTTCGCTCCTTCTGGGGCTTTGGGATGTTTGTGTTGGCACTTGTTCTTGGCTTCCAACCTGCCTGTGCCACTCAGACCACCTGTGCTGTGTGATGTGCCCTGCAGCCCTGCCAGGGCACATCACACAGTGATGTTCAAGTTCAGTCTCCTACAGGGAGATGGTAAATACAATTAAACCCATTGCTCAGTGGGATTTTCACTATAGCAGCTCCAATTCCATCTAAAATTGACTTTTTCTTGGCACTAGGGTTTTAATACCTGACTAGCACTTGCTGGAGTCACTTGTGAAGCCAGAAGAGCAAGTCCTGGAGTTTGAAATGCAGTTTGGAAACTAAGAAACCCGAAGTTCTCCACTGCTCCCTCATAGTAGCACAGCAAGGCAGGAGCTTTAAGCATTAAGATCTCAGCTGAGCTAAGATCAGGTGGTGTTCTGTGTAGAACAAGTGCCACCACACTATCAACAAATACATGTCTTTGAGCCTTGGCTCCATTAACAGACTCCTATTGTCACTGAGGTCTTACATCTATATGGCTACCAACCTTGCTCAATGAGGAAGGAACTCTGGGATATAGTAGGCTGTGCCAGGTGAGGCTTGACCTGTCCCACCATCCCACCACTTGGGTGGTGTTGCCACCTACACCTTCTTCTACTGTATATTCCTCCAGCTGTCATTTCTTCCAGACTGGCCTTTCCTAGCTTAGATGCTCAGAATCTTAGTCTCCAGTCCATAAGACCTTCAACTTTTCCTGCATTACATGTTTCCCCATTCCCTTCCCTTCCCCCTCTCTCTCCTCCCTCTTTTCATATCTATTCTTTAAAGAGATGGAATAATTTCAAAACAAAGTCCCTATTATTTATTTTTTTATTTTTTTTTTTCCAGGAGATCCATCTGGATTTGAGTCAAGAGGATCTGCTGGAGGCAAAACAATAGGGCACAACATGTGAGAGAGAACTGAAGAATGGGTGCATCTGTACGGGTATGATGTGCAGGGTGTTTCAGAGGGACCAAGGCTGTTAACCTGTTTGAGATCAAGGGCCACAAGCTCTTAAAGCCATGATGGCCTCTGTGAGATACAGGCTTTTGTACCTGAAGACACAGTTCAAGTGTCTCGGGGCTGAGCTTCTGTTGCCTTGCAGCTGGCACATCCTGCTTTACCCCCCTACTGGGTTAGACTTCGAGTGCAGCTGGCCAGGCTGGACTATACTAATCTCTGACTGGAGCATGGCTTGAGTTTGCACAGAATGGCCTGAGTATGGCTGGCTTGGCCTGAGTTACAACTGGCTTTGATCTGACTGAGCTAAACTTACATGGACTGAGTGCAACCTGAATGCAGGTTTGAGATGACATCTTGAGATGGGCACGTTCTGGGTAGGCTAGACCTGCAGGATTAGCTGCCTTACACTATATTGGATTTGAGATGAAAACAGGATTGCTTTGGACTGGGTTAATATTTACAGTGGATGGGAGTAGGCTGATGGGAAGAGTTTGCCTGGATACAGTGCTGCATGTGACTTCACTGGTTTAAAAGCCCCATTCTGCTTTTACCAGAACCTGTTGCACCATTTAGGAAGCCATTTGCTGGACCAACTTTCCGTGGGTAGGAAAACGATTATTCAGCAAGTGCTGAAATAGGATCCCCAAAAGGCTGACAGAAATCTTTAGCTCCTCAGTGCCCAGCAGCTCTGGGCCATCTCCTTTTATAACCTGTGAGTGATTCATGCCAGAACATCTGCATCTTCTTCCTGAAGAAGCCTTAAAAAGGAAAATGCTCTGAGAAGCTCCCAAATGAGGGATGGCTGCTGGTGTTTGAAGTGAGTTAATAGGACCTGAAAACCTCACACATGAGACTATTAATGACTAGGTTGCCTTGATAGTGAAAAATTTCGTGCAGTCTAGAATAGTGCATGTAATGCACTGCCAGTGTGACTTACTGAAGTGATAACATAAATATTTGGACACAGGATTAAGCCTCAAATAAAGGGAAATTCAGACTGTTTCCCGATAAACAATGTCTCAATCTAAAATACTGTATGTGGATGACCTGGCAAGTCAGTCTAGGTGACAGTGCTGCCAAATCCCTTCCCTCCCCACTTGTTCTGGCTCTGCTTTTGTAAACCAGAAACGTGTAGTGATGGGTAGGAGATGGTGTTGTCCCAGGGAGAAGCAGAGCCCCATCTCCTTACACAGCTAGCAGAGAGTGGAGCAGGAGAGCGGAGGGTAGCACAGCGCTGTACAGCTGCAGGGCTGCTCACAACAGGGCAGAGCTCCCGGAGAATGTGCTCTTTGTTCCCTGCCTTTAAAGGGTAAGAGAAACACTTATGCATGGCAAATTAGCCCAAAAATGTATTTCTCTAAAACACTCGATTGTCTGGCCAGCTCTGCAGCTGCAGGGAAGTTCCAGGGAGAGAAGGGGGAGGCGGCGGGAAGGAGAAAGAGGGAGGCAGGGAAGGAGGATTTTGATGGCTGTGGGGGAAAAGGCAAGATGATTGTGTGGATGAGGGACAAATTCTCATGCCTTGATTCAAACAGAGCTGACCAGTGAGCAGGGGACCCCTGACGGAGGGGCCACGTTGGTGACCAGGGGATCATGGATGCTGTGTGGTCTTCTGGGGGTAGGGAGGAGAGGGGACAGGAGGCAGCTGTGCTCCAGGCAGTGCACTGCTGCAGCCGGTGGTGCCGGGGAGTCCTGGTACCCATCTGGGCCGGGATGCTCAGCAAGCAGTGCCATGCTCCTCTAGTCACTGTGTCCTGCATCCCAAGGGGCAATGGGTTGTGACCCCTCTGCTTCAGAGCAAAATGCACAGGGTGCAGCTCTCTGTGGAGGTGCAGGGGTTGTGCTGCTCCCAAGATGTGACACTTGGGTTTAAAATGTCCCAAATGTACCTCTTGATTAGGAACTTCATCTGGGCTTGTTAGAAATGTCCAGCCTAATGCTGATAGTCATTTAAAAACTCCCAGACTATCACTGGCGGACAAGTGACTCCTTGAACTTCCCTGGGGTCTGGAAAGCAAAACCTGATGGTAAGATTCTTGATAACTGCTCAGACAGGGAAGTTCATGGCGAGTGCCACAGTCCTGTCCCTGCCCCAGGGGATGGCACTGAAAGCAGAGTCAGGCCCACCGTGAGCACAGCGGAGACCTCCGTGTCGGAGGAGAGCCTCCCACACTGGCTGGGATCAGATGTCCTCCTCGTGTGCATCCATTGATGTGGAAGGAGAGGTGCTCCCTGCTGCAAACAACAGTGTGTTGTAGGCACAGCCTGGCCGGTCCTCATTACTACCCTTTGAATGCTCTTGAGATCATCTATGGTGTGATCCAGATACTGCTCTCTGGGGAAGCAGCTCAGGCTAGTCTTTGTCTTTGAGGACACTCAGGGATGCACTTGCCTGCTGTATATCCAGGTTGCAGAGCTCTGTCCTTTCTGTGATGTGACATGGCCTACTCTGGGCTGACAAGAGCATCTCCTTCAAAGTCACCAGTGCCACCTGCTGTGAGGGCTGGTGGGACTGGTAGGTAGCCTTAGGTTAGGCAAAACTTAGACTGCCTATGAGGAATATAGAGAGATGACAGTCTCAGAAGAGGATTTGGCTTTGATATATCCCTGTGACTATCCAGCTCAGGTGCACGGTTAATGGTGCCACCAGTTCAAGCTGGCACAAGCAAACTTTACTCTATTTCCAGTTGCTAAACTCATTGTGTGACCAGATTTTTCCAAGGAAAACCTTATAACTCTTCATATTTGTAATCCAGAAGTCCTATGAAGTCCCCCTTGCACTGGACTGGAGGAAAGGAAGGACAGGTTGAAACTGGCTGTTTCATCTGAACAAGTAGTGATCCTGACTGCTGGTAGGAATTAATCATTCTTTCCTTTCAGAGGTTACGTGAAGATGCTTTGGATGACATTGGGTATGGAGATGCCTGTTGGATATCTGACTGAAGGAAGACAGAATTAAGTCTGGGAACTTCCTATAGTGCAGAAGCCAATCAGACTTGTGCTGGAGAAGAGGTATGATAGATAAAGGAGAAAGTGGGGATGAACACTCATCGCTGTGCGGCCACTGGGATGGTTCACGCTCTCATTTTATGTTTACATGGGAAAAGAGGGCCTGAAAAACATTACCTTTAATCAACTCAGCAATATTTCTCAGTTTTGACAGACTTCATTTTCCACTCAGGTGAAAAGGATTGCCATGCATCCCTGCAGTAAGGGAGAGCCTGTCCCATTCCAACCCCCTCTTTCACTTCTACAGCCTCAGACCTTCACAGCCCAGCTCCTCATGTGTCCCTTTAGAAACACCCTAAGCAGCAGCCACACAAACATGTGTGACCACATTACATGAGTTTAGGCCTCTAGTTTTTAAGGCCACAAAGCTAGAGCTGTGCCAGTGCTGGGCTTCACGCCTGACCCACAGAGAACAGGTGGCATAGGCTGATGACAGGCCTGCCATGGGTCCTGAGATTACTGGAGGCAAGACGGCACTTGGGGGAACTAAGAATCCAAACACATCCCAGCACCTTGTGGAGACCCTGACACCTCGCAGAGATGGGAAAGATGTGGCATCATCCAAGAGTGGGAATAACTGGTATGAGGGAAGCATTTATTGGTAACTGATTTGCCAAGAAATGGGTCTTCAGAGGAACAAAACCAGTTGCAGATCCAGGCCAAGTTCAACAAGCAGTGCTGGCTGGAAAGCAAGTGTGGGAGGGGGATGTTTAAAATATTAAACCATTTCATTTCAAGACAATCTTCCTGACTTACTCTGTTTTCTAAATGCCAAAATGTTATGAATGGACATTTTCAAAGGGAATTCCTGACATTTTATTTCAAATCAGCATTTTACATTTAAAACTTGACCCAGGTTGAAAGATGAGAGGTCAGACACAAGAGCCTAATGACCACCAAATAAAACTTGCTATTTGAAGTTCAGCAGAATGTTTCAATCTCTGAGCTCCTGTGCATGTATGGTGCCCCCCTGCAACACCTCTAAGGTGATGGACACGCTGGAGCAGAAATGGTTGGTGTGGTTGGGTTAAAACCAGTTCATCCTGAGATGAACTAGAAGAGGTCCTTGTGCATCCCAGATAGAATTTTCCTCTTATCTCAATATAGTTCACTCTGATCTCAATATAGTTCACTCTGATCTCAAAAAGGCTGTTTATGCTGGAACGTGCACCTCTTAGGGGTGTTTGCACCCATTCAGCTCCATGGGTAGCAAAGGGCAGAGCATGAGCCAAGCTGCTGTGGCTGCGTCAGTTTTACCTGTGCTGTCATCTGGCTTTAGGTAAAGTGGTGACCGAAGTGCCACCGTCTTCCAGCACTGTCCTGCTGCTCCCTATGAAAACCAGTGGAGCTCTCCATGGGCACGTGTCCACAGGCAGCTCCAGGAGAAAAAAAATGCAAGTGTAAGCAAGATCTGGGTGCAGGAAACTGGGAAGGGGCACTGGTACTTCTCATGATAGGTGGGTAGGTTGGGGGATGACGACCAAGCGGGATGAAGGATGCTGCCAGTGCTTTGAGAAGATGCTGTACTCCCCAACCACCTCTTCTGTACAAAGGCAGGGTCAGAGCCAAGGGATGCGAAGAACAGCCTTCCTCCCCCTTCCCTGCCATCCCCAGTCCCTCGCTCCTGTGACACCTGGTCCCTGCTGCCCATGAATGGAGTTGGCCCGGGTGGGCCCAGCCCGAGCCACTGGGGCTCACGACTCCCAACCTGAATAAGCAGCATAAAGGCACAGAGCAGCCCCGTCGCGGCTCCGTCCTGACCCATCCATCCTCCCCAGCTGCGACAGCATCCGCTGCAGGCCCAGACTGGCCATTCTCACCAAGTCCTTCTGTGCCGTTTGCCTTTCCCTCTCTTGTCTCCCCCCTCCTTCCCCTCTCTCTCTCTTTTTTTTTTTTTTTTTTTTTTTTTCCCTTTTTTTTTTG
>NDXB01000021.1:292950-305784 GCA_002631895.1 Agapornis roseicollis
CCCTCTTTTTTTTTTTTTATTTAATCCCCTTTTTTTGAACATATCATTACAGGAGCAACAAAAAAGATGGGACAATACAGCCATTGATGAACTGCTCTCGTCCTCCCATCCCGATCCCCCCCCACTCTCTCCCTCCCCTCCTCTGGTGCGTGCCAACACTCTTTCCACCCTCCCAGGGCTGGAGCCAGCGCCAAACAACCTCTGCTAATAAACAAGAGGAACCAGATAAACCAGGAACACAATAGAGGGATTTGTTGCACTTTAGTGATGGTGGGAACAATGTCAACTCCGTGGCGCAGCTGCAGGGACCCCCTCCCGTCCTCTCCCCCCACTGCCTCGCGCCCCCCGCTCACTCGCAGCCCAACACTGTGATTTATGAAAGGCCAAAGGTCACTGTGCATTAAAGAGCCCCTTTCTTGCATCATTTATTAACCCCTCTATGACAAGGCGCACTCATTGTGGCAGCAGTGGTGGCGGTGGTACCATCCCGGTAGCACCGTGCGTCTCTTGGAGGATGCTGAGATGTGCTTACAGCTGGTTTTGCACTGACCTGGTGCGTGTGGGGAGGAAGGAAAAACTTCGGTGAGATGCATTGTGGCCAGCAAAAGCAACTCGTGCACTCCAGCATGGCTCTGTCTGCATCTCACACAGATGTGTCTGCCTGAACTGTACTCACTGTCAGCTCAGGTCACACCCCATGTGGCAGACCTGGAGACCCCATTGTCCATATGCTAGGGTTGAACGTGTTGCCTTGGGTCATCTTGTGCTACCAGGCATAGTTATGTGGGCCTTCCGTGATGTGGGCAGAGATGAGGCCATAGACCAGGACGGACCACTCCAAGGTCTTCTTCTCAGCTAGTAGAGATGTAGCCAAAATCTCTGCTTGTCTCACTGGGACTGATTGCCACTACAGGCAACACAGCAGTGTCACCATGCAGCACTTTCAAGCCTTCCTGTGTGGCCATGAAGCAGCACCATGAAACACTAGTGTGGTAACTCCTTGACCTGATCTTTTTCTCCTGAAATTCCAATGACTGAGATAGTTTGGGCAAGATGATCCAGCAGCAAAGGCTTCAGCACTGAACTCTGTGCTCCCCTGAGCTACTACCCCATGTCCTGTGCTGTGTTTGAGGGCTCCCTGGAGATCCTTTCCATGGGCAAGCTTGCTTGGGAGGACAAACCCCACAGTCATCACAGGCAGGAGGCTGCAGAGGGGGTGTCTGCTGAAGTTCATGTCCACAGTGAGCACAGTGGGGTTGTGCTGGTGCCTGGTTGCCTGGCTCATCCCTCCAGGCTCAGTGGTGGTAATGGCTTGGGACATCTCCTCCCTTCCCAATGCAAAGCAATGGGTAACAAGGGACAAGCTTAGGAGCTGGTGGCAGCCCTTCGAGAACGGGTGTCATGGTGAGCCCCTGCACAGGGCAGAGGGGACATGGAGGCTGGGGTGAAGGGGTCCTGCTCCCCAAATGCCAGCCGGTAACGCTGGTTACCAGCCAAACTGCTCCTGCCCTGGCTTTGGTGCCTCGGCCTCGGGCTGTGCTCCCTCACTTGCTCTCCCTCGCATTCCTCCGGGAGCTGATCAGGGCTTGAATGACACCCCAGATGACTCTTTGCTATTAATTCCTGTGAACAGAAAGGGCTCCTTGTTCTCCCAGTCCTACTCTCTGGAGGAATTACAGGGGCCAAGGCAGCGGGCTGAAGCCTTCCCGACTTAACCCTTCCCCCGGCTCCCCAGGAGCCTCCCTGCAGCCAGAGAACTGGCAGAGGGTGAAGATCACCCGGGTCTGCTTCAGCCACCCACTGGGGTCACTCAGCGCTGCTACAGCCACAGGTCCTGTCGGGAGGGTCCCCTTTCCTGGTTGTTCTGCCCAGTCTTGTACAAATCCCTTCCTCTCCCCTCTGGGCATCTCTCCTCTGTCATGCAGACCAAGAGCACCTTCCATTACACCACACACGATATGCCAGACTCCATGTGAGAAAAGGCAAACCCCATCCATCCCCTTTTCCCCCAGCTTCCCACCCCTTCAGTGCTCACTTTTTGGGGTCCTGTTTTTGAAAGTAGACCTGGCCTCTCCGGCAGGAGATGATGGGGTTAATGGCCAGGGAGCCTTGTGCCACCCATCAAAAGAGGTAGCAGACAGATATGCTTACCCTGTTCCTCTTTGATCTTCCCAGGCCCAAGTAATGCAGGAAAATTGTCCCATTTAGCCATCACAAGTCCTCACCATGCCCATGAAACACTGGGCTGTCCAAGAAGACAGGACTGGGGTCTTTGCAATGCTCAGCAGTGATTCTTCTCTCTCCACAAGGTTTTCCCTACATCCCCTCTCCAAAGCAGTTGGCACCATAACCCACTGCTTTAAGAGCACAGAATGCTGCTGAACATCATCTCCTGCTTGGCTGCATCGAGGCACGCACACCAGCGGCAGAAGTGCTGTGGTTCCCTGCGCCTGCATCCCTCACCATGCCTTCCTTGGAGAGGGAACGAAGTTTCTCCTGCTCCAGAGGCAGGTGGGACTCTGCAACCATGTCCCAGTCCCAATCCCCAACTGGCTTCCCATTCCATGCTGGGGTGATGGGAGCACAGAGCCATGCACTGATTGGCATCACCCTGTCGCACATGGAGAAGATAACCCCAGAGGAGGGCAGCCACTTCAAGGTTTCTTTAGCTACCCCATGCAGGACACTGGGGTGACAATCACACTGGTCAGGCACTAAAGGACTCCAGGCATCGCCTGCCTTTTGCTTCCCCTGGTATCCCATGACAAGAAGTCCTGCATGCCCACTGTAGATGGCTGTCCTGTAACCCCACAGACACGGTGTGGTGTTGCTAAACCCAGCTCTTTGATTTCCCTCAGGGACCCCACAACACTTTCTCCTTGTGCTGCCTCATGGGCATCCAGTTTGCATCTGGCAAGGTGTAGGACCACTACTGGGAGCATCAGTCAACACCAGTGAGGGGCGGTGAAGTCCGGAGCCCAGCAATGGTCCCTGTGCCCGTCTCCCTGTTGGAAGGATGCCTATAGGGTTCTTTGGAGATCACAGCTGCCACAGAATCATGGAGGGTAACACAAATATGGGCTCTGGGCACTCTCTGCTCCTCCTGATCATGAAAGCAAGCTACAGGCTGGGAGCCTGCAAGGGCGGTCATGACATTGGATCGGTGAGGAATTTGAAGAGAAGGGCATGAGGAAGTGGCGGAGACAGGGCTGGGCTTGGGTGCTCCGGCAAAGGGTATGTCCTGGTCCTGACCTCTCACAGGCTGCTATCAGTCATGTCCCATGATGTCTCACGAGTGAAACCAGCTGCAGACCCATAGGTTTTCCAAGCATTATGGTGGCCTCTCCCATTACTCGTCCCCTCTTGTCCTTGGAGCATCGCACGCAGGCCACCTTCAAAGGAAGAGAATAACCTTTCAAAACCTTGCTATTTTTCCAGTTCTTTCCTGACTTGCTGTGTGGATGGTTCAGATGGTCACATGGCCAAACCCTCACGAGCCCCCATTTCCCTCCAGGACCAAGTAACCTGCTTCCCAAGTATTTTACGGTCATGCTGATCAAGTGTAAAAGGGCCTTGTGGCATCTCCACACCAAAGGGGGCATGCAGTCCTCACTGGGCATGTTGGATACACTAGTTCTGGCCAGGGCAGCAGGTCTTCCAGCAAGGGTCAACCATCCCTGCCAACCTTCCCATGACTGCCTGGGTTGCACTGTCCTCTCCCTTTCTCACTCCTAGGCCACCATGGGACTTGAGCAAACCCCTTCAGCACGACAGCTCGGGCAGGGAGACATTCCCCCTTTCCATCAGGAGGGCTGGCCACCCTCCTCTTCCTCACCAAACCCTTCCTTCCAGCCTCATGCTGGTGAAGATGCAAATCCCACGTGGGAGCCAGGAAGGACTGAGGGCTTGACTTTGGCACTGGAAATCCATCTCCCCTCTTCATCAAGGAGACAAGAGGAGAGAGGAGCCTTCTGCACCTCCCTCTCTGGCTCGATGTTGGGATGGTCCTTCCTGAAGCATCACGGCCAGCACCAGCCCCCACCAGCCTGCCCAACACAGGCAAGTAGGCCTGCGTAAGACCCCCTCCAGCCCCTAAAACCCAAACTTCCCCCCCTCTCCACCCCTCCTGCCCCTCATTGCCTCGCATGCCCACCTCCACGGGAAGGGGATTTGCACAGAGGCTGCGGTGCCTGCTCCTCCATCGCAGTGGCTGTCCCCATCAGGGCCACCGCCGCTGCCTCAGCTCCTCCTGGCCCGGGTGTCCTCTCCCGTCTTTGGGTCTGGAGCAAGCTGGACGCTCTTAAAAAGCCTGTTTTTGTGTGTGTGCATCACATGATTGCCGTTCACCTGTATCCCGAACAAAGCCGGCGCACTGTTTGAGCCTGAACAAGAAAGACGGAGAGGGAAAAGGGGGGGTGTTGGGAAAACTGAAGGGGCCGTTGAGAGAGCGGGCACGCGCGGGAGAAAATCCTTATCAACCTCCCAATTCATGGGTCTCCCTTTCCCTCAGCACACTGCGGGTATTGTTTGCCTGGGGGGGGGTGTATGTGTGTGTGTGTTTTTGACTGTCTGTGCCGTTCCCCCCTCGCTCCCCTGCTCTGACGCTGGTTTACTGTATGGAAAGATTTCACAGGGATCCCCTCCCATTTTCCCAGGCAGGCCTGGGACAATACCAGTGCTGTGCCCCCGGGCTGGGCAGGGGACAAAAGCTGGCCCTGGCTCTCAGGCTGGGGATCCTGCTGCAGACAGGCCTTCCCCTCTCTTACTCCTCACCATACACGCATGGGATGGATACCATCCAGCAAAATCCCTCCCCAGCAACATCAGTGATCCCACCATGGTGGTGAAGGTATCCCACCAGTATGGTCCCCTCATTGAAATCCCACCTGTCACTGGAATGATGCAACAGCCAGGGCACCTTTCCTATTGCCTTTTGAGCAGTGTGGATGCAGGGGCACCTCATGCGGTGGGATGCTTCCACTTCCCACACACTTTCACCCCTCCAAACATGGCTTTATGGAGGAGAAATTACATACTAAGGCCCAAAGAATTCCTTTCACTGACGTGTCACAGGGAATTTGTGGCTGAGCAAGGTCTCTGGCTCATGAACCACCTTCACTGGTAGGTTTTTCATCTGCAAAGGACTGTCCCTTTATATGAACCTCGAGCACCTCATCCATAGAAATATACATTGAATAGAAGGGCTGGAAACCTGTTATATCAGCATTGTCCCAGGGACCAGTCATTAGGAAGACTTGCATTTATAAAGGCCACTTCTGCAGTGTTAGCTGACATGGCCAGCGGTGGCTCTTGGAGGGTCCTGGTCTCTATAGAGGACTCCCAGGGGACACTGAAGGAAGAGACGTGCCACTGCCGTGATCCTGAAACAGGGATGGTGTCTTCTACTTCTCCTCTGTCCATCTCCTCACCTCAACTGAGGAGAAAGCATCACACCTCTTTCTGCTGCAGTGGAGGTGCATTGTCCACAACACTCTCTCCTGCATCTATCTCTTCGTTGCGCAAGAGAAGAGATGACATGTGGACAGAAGAGATTTGGAAAAGGATATACAAGTAATCAGTGCTGTAAGAGGGAATGGAAAGAGGGAAAAAGGCACTACAGGGAAAGAGTGCAGAAAGGTGGCAAAAAGCAAAGGAGACATGAAGCAAGAACTGGAGAAAGGCACAGTGAAAGGGAAAACCCTTCCTTGCCATTTAAGTGTGAGGAGACTGAGGCTGCAAACTGCAGAGTCTGCGTAGCTGGTACAGGGGCTGTTGAGGATGTCCCTGTCTGCAGCTCTTCCAACATGGCATGAACAGGACCTGGCTCCTGCCTGGCAGTTGGCAGCAGCCCCTGGAGGGGATGATGAGCAGTGGGACAAACACAGATCCAGAGCTATGTGGGTTGCTGAAATCCCTCCTGGGTTTGATCCTGCGTTCTTGCCCCCATTGGGAGTGTGGGTCAGGTGCTTCTGCTCACCCAGACCCTGTGGGCAAGCAGGAAGATGTGAGCCCCACCACTCACTGTGCCGCTGGGGTCAAGCACTGTCTTGTTCTCCCTGCAGTCTGCCAAGAGGCTGCTGCATTGGAGTATGACTGAGCAGGTTGGGAAGCTCCTCTCAGTGCCCTGTGGGGCTCCTTTATCTCCTGATGGGGATCTCCATCAAAGCGCAACCTTTAAGCACCTCTGCCTGCTGGATGCTGATGGAATGCAGCCATTCCTTCTCTGCTCTCTTCAGTAAAAACTTCTCACTGGGCTCTAGTGAGGTTTTCCCTGCAGACATTCCATGGCTTCAGAGCTTTACTTGTTCCAGACAACAGCAGACAGGCAGGGAAATGGCCCTATGCTGTCAGCCAGCTCTGCAAGGGCAGCAGCACTCAGCCCCAAAGGTTTGCTGTGAGGGCTTTAGCTCAGTGCTCAGCACCATCCTTTGGACTGATTCCCCTACACTTTGTGTGGTTATGGTGAGTCTTTCTAACACGAAGTTTCTAGAGAGTAAGTACCAGCCACAGGAGCTGAACCCCCTTGAAGCTGGTTCCTGGGTCACATCCATTCATCTCGTCGTGTTTTCTGCTTTAGCACTGAAGCATCTTGAGGCTGGCTCTCCAGTGAGGAGCTGAGTTTGTCTCATTGCTCACTGAGGAGGACCTGGGAGGATCATCAGATTTCTTGTGTGTGACCTCTCATGGTTACAGGGTTGGTACTGGTCTGTACCAGCCCTGGTGACACTGGAAAGTGAAGAAGCCAACTACCAGAGGCATCTGGGAAGGAAAGTGAGCTAGGAAATGGAAGATGTGATGACATCCTAAGCCACTGAGTGCTGAGATCCTCCACATGTCCCAGTGCATAACAGCAAGGATGAGTGAGTGAGTGAGAGTCCTTCTTACCCAGAGACCTCCCTTTCCTCATGCAAGAACACCACATTTGCCTTCAGGAGCAATTCAATGTGTTGGAGGAAGCAAAGCCTTGGCAAGACCCTGCTGAAACGAACATGTGATGAGCCCATCCCTGGGTGCAAAACAAGGTTCAAACTGGTATCCACTGTCCAGCAGCACAGTATTTTCCCTGGACCTGATGTCCTTCATCCTCAGGCTCCTCCATCCCCTTCCCCAAGCTGCACACTAAGGTGTGAATGGGGATGCCCTTTTGGCAGCACCTTGACCCCAGGGTCCTTTGGCCAACTTGTTGCAGCACAGTGGGGTCTCTATGAGACTCTGTGACAGGGACCAGGGCCTCATTTGGCACATGGGGGCACACCAGACCCCTCAGGAGCAGGGGGAAGGAGAAGAGAGAGAGCAGGACCCCAGTCCTGGGGTGCACACCCACCTCCCCAAACCACCCCAGACCCCTTCCAGCACCCCACCACTCAACCCCCCTGCGGCTGCATCCTCCAGCACCGTCCCTCGGGTGGACGCGCTGCCCGACACAAGCAGCTCCCATGAGGAAGCCGGCACCAGGGGCAAGCGGGGAACGCGCTGACGGCCGAGGTGGGGTTGGGGGCTGCCTGCGTCCCCTCCCCGCCGTCCCCCACCGCGTGTGCTGTGGCTGTGAGGAGCGCTTGGCTCCACCTTCCGCCCTTCCCTCCCCCGGTGCTAAGCAGCAAAGCCAGCGAGAGGCATCCAGCCGGGGTATCAGTAAAATCCAAGCTCCCTCTAGGAATGGCACTTGCCTGAGAGCCTCCCCGCGCCGCACGCCCCGACGCCACCGGGGCTGGCAGGGAGAACAAGGGGGCCATTGGAATACAAATCACAGCCCTCGCAGGACCTGCCCGGCACCCCGGCCAGCAACGTAAGTCCCTACCTGAGCCCGCTCGCACAGGCGCACACCTTCGCTCCTGCTTCTGTCCCCCCTACTTCTACTTTATCCAGTATCCGCAGCGAGGGTCTGGGTCACCCTCTGGAACGGGAGGGATGGATAGCAGCCCTTGCTCTGCTGTTTGCCAACTAAGCCAGAGGCACACTTCTCTATCCCTTCTTTTTCTCTCTTCCTAATTTCTTATTTTTTCCTCTAAGTGTGGATGGGGGGGATAGAGAGGCCTTTCTTTTAGAGTGTTTCTTTCTCCAAGGGGGGAACTTGCTGCATGGCAGCAGGGATTTTTAGAGGTGACTGCAGACAGAAGGAGAGAGGAGGAGTGTGTGGGGCAGGCAACCTGGAGCCCAGGCTTGTCTCAAAGTTAAACTTGGTTTGTGCTTGTACCTGTAAACATATATATGAATGTGAACATGTACATGCAGACATGCACATAGACGGGGGGAGGTGTGCGTGCAATGTAGATGTATTTTAAGCCTTTGGTTTATGAGCTGCAAGAGGAGGGTGAGGGACGGGGGTGTCCCCGCAGCCGGGATCAGGCACTCCAGGTGCGGATCCAGAGCCCGGGCTGTTTTCCTGCCCGGTGCTGCTGCCTGCTCAGCTCCTCCAAAACCGATCCCTTCTGGTTTATGGATACAGTGCTGGTGCTCTCCCTCCCGTTCCTCACCCTGGACACTGCGCTGGCATTTCACTGCACACCGTCACAAAAATGGGGCAATGCCCCACACAAGTTTTGTAGCTCTCCCCCTATCCCACTCCCTGCGCGGAGCTGTGCCCGGGCAGGATGGCCCATGTTACTCTCTCCTCAGGTCCCCAACCCTTGTTATCCCTCTGCTGCAGGCCCTTCCACATGTCAGCTCCACACGATGCAGAGATAGGGAATGATATCCCAATTAATCAGGGGCCCCGACCCATCCCAACCCCCATGGATCACGGGTTCTGCGGTGTGCATGGCAATTGCTTTGCTTGCGCTTTTATTGAGTGGCCCTGCCTCGTTGGTGAGCTCTCCAGAGACCCTGGAGTTCCTTTCACATTTGGTGGTTGCTTCTTCTTTTCTCTCTTTCTCCCCCTCGCTTTCTTTCCTTTCTTTCCTTTGTTTTTGTCTTCCTCCCTCCCCTCCCCAGTGGGAAGAAGGACATCAAGGAGGAAGAGGAAGAAGGCTTTGAGCGCAACCATGGCTGATGACCAAGACCTTTCAGAGGTGGAGATGAGCCCCGTGGGCTCTGAAGACCACCACTGCCTCTCGCCAGGACCCTCCATGGCATCGGACAACTCCCCGCACCTCACTGGCTCCGGGAACGGGGACATGGGGAAGGTCAAGAAGGAACAGCAAGACTCGGAGGCGGATGACGACAAGTTCCCGGTGTGCATCCGCGAGGCAGTCAGCCAGGTGCTGAGCGGCTATGACTGGACTCTGGTACCCATGCCCGTCCGGGTCAATGGAAGTAACAAGAGCAAACCCCACGTCAAGCGGCCCATGAACGCCTTCATGGTCTGGGCACAGGCTGCCCGGAGGAAACTGGCTGACCAGTACCCACATCTCCACAACGCCGAGCTCAGTAAGACCTTGGGGAAGCTCTGGAGGTAAGAGCGGACGGGCGGAAGGGAAGCGCAAGGGATGCAGTTTGGGGGTGTCCCAGAGAGATAATGTGGTAGGTGGAAGGATGGAGACTTAGCAGGGGCTCCTTGGTGGCGATGGGGCAAGAGTGGTGGTTGGATGTGTGAAGGTTTCCCCAGCACAGCTCACCTCCATCCTGGGTAGCAGCCCTTTCCATGCATTTCCCACTAACTTCCCCTATTGTTCCTGACCAGGGTGCTCTCTTCCGGGTCCTCTCCTGCCTGACTGCCAGGGGAGATCTTGTTTTCTTGGCTCACCTCCTCTGTTGGGCCAAGTCATGCACTAGAAGGAACCAGGCTGAGCCCCATCCAACTTAACGCACTGGTGGCTGCCTCAAGCCTGTTTGAAGTTGGGTCCCAATGCTGGGGTTATTTTCTGCACAGCACCACAGAGCAAGCAGGAAACCAAGTGACAGTCAAGAAGGAAGGTAGGGGAAGGGAGCCAGGCGGTCAGAGCCCCCGACCAGTGCTTCCCAGGACAGTCCCAGTTCCGGCAGGCAATGCAGGTGCAGATGGACAAGGAGAGACCCTGCCAGAAAGTGGGGCTGAGGTTTAGCAGGAAGAGACCTGCAAAAGTCCCAGCCTTAGCAGGCTCTCTTGCAACATGCCGGCTGAAACCATCTCCCTTTGCACGCGGTGAGATGCCCTCCCCTCTTGCTGGCAACACACACTCATCCTTCTGGCCCCACCAGTTTGTTGTGCCCATTTTCATCCCTGGATCTTTTACGTACCCTCCCCAGCCCGCTCCTTCCTCCTGCACAGACCAACAGGCTGCCCGCACTGATTGCAGCTGGCCCCTGGGTGTGCAGAGAGCCCATTGTGCCCAAGCCAGGTGCGTCATGCTGGCTGTGCCACTTCTTTCCCTTGTGGTGGTCTCTGCTGATAACCCCACCAACCTGTTACAAACGCTTTCTGCTGCAAGTCCCCAGCACCGTCCTCCTCCTCGCATTGCACCAAGCGGCACAAACGGGCCCCCTCATTCTCTCTCCTGCCCTGACAGCATCTCCTGGAGGAAGCCCTCAACCTTGGGTGGGCCAAGACACGTTTTTACAAGCAGAAGCAAAACACACACGCCATCCAACAGCTGATGCCAAGGTCTCCTCCTGATTTCAAACCTCCTTGTTCACAAGGAACTGAGGTCTAACATCCCCCTCTGCCCACTTACCCCAACCCGCCAACTTCAAGTGTAACTCCAGCAAAGGGATTTCTTTGTGAAGCAGAAGGCAGGGGGTGATTGCAGATGTCTCATCTGTTGCTCTTTCCTGCTTTGTTTCCCACTGCCTTCCCTTCCCTTTACCACTCTGCTGCCCACCTCTGGACTGTGAAGCTGTGCTGGAAGGGGTACGTGTGCAGGGCGAACCCACCCTTTTCATTCCCAAAGTGTTATTTTAAGGTATTGCTCCTTTATTGCAAAAGATTGCCAGATTTTAGAGCAACGCCTTGCTCCAAAAATTGTATTGCCCTTGGAAATACAGCAGAGCAGTGAAGCTCTCCTTAGGTATTGCATTCAGAGTGCAGGGAGATAAAGCTCCCAGCCCACAGCCACATTCATGCACCCGACTGCCTCCCTGCTCCCAGGGCACAGCTACCACTACCGGCTGCACGGTACTTGGAGCAGGGGGACAGTGCCGCTGGACAACAGTCTCGATCCCTTTGTGTTTCTCAGGGAGCATGGGTCAGGCAGAAAAGCTTGTGTGCTCGGGCCTGGGGTTGTTGCATGCTGCAGAGTTTGCCACGCAGCTGCTTTGCTTGAACACGTCTCCTCTCCGAGTGTCCCTAGTGCAGGCTGCGGCTCTCTGAGCTGTGTCAGCCCAGATGGGGACCACAGAGCAGAGTAAGCTGGCTTACGGGTGCAGTCAGTGTCTGGCCGGGGTAGGACCATGTGCGTGTCTTTCTGTGAGGCTGGGGGAAAATATCAACCAACAGAACACCGGGGGAGGTGGTCCAAAGGTTACCAGGATAGCAGACCTGTGGTATTCCAACCATGGTACAGTTGGGTCTGCACTGAGGCTCCCACTGCCCACATCTGTGCTGTCCCCTAAGGTACAGCTCCTACACATTGGTACAACTGCGAGCAGCTAGGTTTTGCTCTGGATGGCTTAATCCCAAATAACTGATGAGGGTCCCTGCAAAGGGCCCTGGATGTTTGCATATCCTCACCTTACAAGGTGGCCACCCAAACCCCACACTGCTAGACGCTCTGGAAAATGCAAACAACTCACATTTCCACACGGCTGCTCTGGGTTTACACAGGTAAAGGGCACGTTTCACAGAGGGACGAGTGCTGGTGAGCATGGAGTCTGCCTGCAGATCACCCTCAAACCAAGCATGCCCACAGCGATTGGCACTGCTTGAGAACAGCAGAGGCTGGGAAATCTTGAAAGGCAGCCTCAGACTGACCAATAACCCCAGGGCTGCCCCATTTGCTCCTCTGCAAAACGGGCTGTAATGGCCCAGCTTTTTATTGATACCCAGCATTTGCTTCGGCTCTGTGCCACTGCCATGTCCTCCATGGGCTCCAGTCCCCATTGGGAAAGGCTGCAGGACATGCCCTGATGGCCACACCACCCCCAAAGTGCACTGCTGGGGGGCTTATGGCCCCATACATCTCCCCCAGTCTGTTCCAGTTTAGGGTGTGTGAAGGGTGCAGTTGACAAACCGAATGTCGACCAAAAAGGATGGTTTCTGTGCTCAGTTCTCATGAACTCTCGCCTTGGCTGCTTTCCTTCCTGGGGTGGGACAGGGAGCAGCTCTCAAATGGAGGCTGGCTCCTGAAAATGTCGGCATGACTCTCAGCCAAGATGCCAGCCAGCACCACCTCCAGGGCCGAAAACAAGAGAGGCACAGGAAAAAGAGAAGGAAGGCTCAGCAGGGAGGAGCGAGGGGACCCAATGAAGGGCTATTTGCTTGAGGATGGCAGCACCTACGGAATAAGGTCACATCCAGAAAATCTAGGGCCATGGACGTGCAAGAGAGCCCGCCTGGCTGCCTTCTGCTCACAGCCGGCCCTTGCCTTGTCTCAGCTCTGTTGCCTTACTCCATCACCACACTGACTCAGCGGCAGCAGGGAGAGGCTACAAGAGGTGGGAGGACAGACTTTAGCCCTTCTTTCTCCTCCTGGAGCAGGGCACTGGATGGTTGCCCCTCTCCCCCAAATCCGGTGTGAGCACTTGGTGTCGGAGAGGGTGGTGAGGGCTCCGTTAAACCCCATGAAGGGCTTTGCTCTGTGATCCGTAACTTCTCTGCTCGTGCGAGATTCCTCTGTGTTATAGCCTGTGGGGTGTGGGGGGCAGGAGGGGGAGGGCAGGAAGCAAGTGAAATCCAAATCCCCCCAAATCTCCTGGCCTTTGCCTGCTTGCACCAGTTTCACTTTGCTAAAGCCGATTTGAGCTCTGATCCCAGACGGGGGG
>NDXB01000023.1:0-18335 GCA_002631895.1 Agapornis roseicollis
CTTCCTTCCTTCCTTCCTCCTTCTTTCCTTCCTCCTTCCTTCCTTCCTCCCTTCCTCCCTTCCTCTCTTCCTCTCCTACCATTTTACTTTTCTTTCCCTCAAAATTAGCCTTCTTTCTTTTGCCTTTACCTTATAAACCAGGCTTCTGGCAGAGGACAGGAACACCACAGTTGTTGGGTTCCAGAGCCTACAGCTGTAAGAAGGGTAAGAAAGGGAAAAAAATGACCGTAAAATTTAAAACAAATTTTGAGACACAAAGTTAAGTTGGGAAAAATCAAATGAAAATGTTAAAGATTTGTCCAAAATAAAGTCATAAATGCCCTGAGCCAAGTAAAACAGCTGCTAGGTCACGCAGCCTAAATCTGAAAAAGCAGCACAACAAAAAGTTTAATATTATGAAGCTAATCAGAAGTTGCCAGGATAAAAGAAACAAGCATTCCTGGTTTTATTTCTCAGTTTCTCATTCCTACAGAGTTGTGCTCTTACAACTTTTCACAGCTTTAGTACAGGTCGTTTTTACAATGAGAAGCTTAAAGCATCAAAAATATTTTGTGGGGTTCCCCATGTGTCCAATCCTATGGAGTTTTGTTTGTACCAAGGCTGTTGTAGGGTAGAGGCCACCTCCTTTGGCCAGGGACTGGGAAATGTGCTGTTCTCAGAACTTCTTGTGTTATTTGTCACAGATGCCATGTGTGCTGCTGGTCCCACTTGCATGTGCGCTGGCAGGCACACACCATGGCTGCAGGCACACAATGGGACAGGTGCTGCACTGCTGCCAATCGGCACTGCTCTGCGCCACTAATGGAAGCTCAGGAGTGAAATGTGAGGTGTGCCAAGCTGAAGTGAGAGCAAAGCTACTCATTTCAGCCTTTCCTGAAGGCCCATGTCTTCTACTTGTCTATCAACACCTTTTTTAGCTGCTTCATTCAGATGGAAAACAATGAAGAAACAGAAAGTCCTGGGAGGACCAGGAAAAGAAATGGATGTGCAAGTGTGAAGTTTGGCATTGGTGCAAGGCAAGAAGAAGAGCCCATGTTTGTGGGGAATGTAGGAAGATGAGGATGTAATTTGTCCTTTTTAAATATAATAAAAAAGAAGAAGAAAAAAAAAAGCAGGCCAACTGTGAGGATCAATATTTACCCGCATCTCCCTCCCCCTTTCACACACACACTTTGCTCCTTCTCTTCCAATTTTTTTTTTGTTGGTATTTTTGTTTATATTTCTCATCTGTAAGCTCACTGGGGCCAGCAAATGCCTCTTTTGTCTTTGGAGAGTGTCTAAAACTTATGCGGAGATGTGGTGAAGAGGCTTGGGACTCGTACAGCATTAAAAGCTTGAACTTAAAGTAAATCAAAGAGGTGATGTGTTTCTGGGAAAAAGATTTGAGGTTGTTCCTTTCCAGTATCTGAATGTTTGAGAAGGAAAATAAAGTGAGAACTTGGGAAGAGGTGAAACCCAGATAACATGATACTGAATTTTCCCTGAATTTAAAGCCTTCCAAAAATTGTTTTTTTCCTCTTTGAGAAGGCAGTAACACCTTAAAAGCAGTTATATGCTGTGATATGTAATCTAGTACGCTAGGTTTGCCTAATTCCTATGTCTCTTGCAATGAATACACATTTCTGGCAGAGAAACACCACATGAGTTGTTAAAAATAAAACACTTGATAATCGGTATTAAATTAAATCACAGAGCAGAGATGGATGATGATTATGATCAGGGCTTTAAGTATTATTTACCTTCCGACAAAGAGCTTGTCTGGTCTTTCACAAGCCGGGCATAAAAAACACTTACTTAGCATGTAACTTGAGCTATGAAAATTGTATTACAGTTAAGTGTTCTTAAAGCCACAGGCTTTTTATCACAATTAAGAGAGCAGCGATGAAGGTAGGGGAGGAAAATGGGAATAAATAGCTTAGCAAATACCCTGCCTTCAAGTCACTGATTGCATGAATGGCACTGCTATGCAGAGGTGTGCAGAAACTCCACCAACACTGAGCTGGCAGAGCCATGTTAGGCAATGCTCAGCAGGTACAGCCTCAAAATCATTCACCTGCAACATGCACCATTGCTCTGCTTATGCAGAGGTCCAGGTTACACAAATTTAACAGCTCTCTTGCTTATCTGATGGGAGATGGTATACAGATCCACAGGAGGAGAAAAGAAAAAAGCAAGAAAGGAAAAAAGAAAGGGAAAAGTCTTTATAAGACTGCACTTCTGTCTCACGTTTTTATCATGACTTTTCCTGAGCCACTTCATTAAGTTGTTTAGAAAAACAGTCACACATAAGTAAGTCTGTTGTAGATTTTACTTGACACTTTGTTCACCTACTGGTCTCCTAGATGTAAAGGCTGAAAAAAAAACCCTCAGTACTAATGCAAAGGCAGGGAAGATACATGGACTCAAGAGAAACTGAATTAAGTACTTAAAAGATACCCATACTCTCTCAGATGCTCAAGCTGGTTTAAGAAAATTCATTTCACATGAATGACCTTAAGATCATCTAGTTCCAACACCCCTGCCATAAGCAGCAACACCTCACACTAAACCATGCCACCCAAGGCTTTGTCCAACCTGGCCTTGAACACCGCCAGGGATGGAGCACTCACAACTTCCTTGGGCAACCCATTCCAGTGCCTCACCACCCTAACAGGAAAGAATTTCTTCCTTATATCCAATCTAAACCTCCCCTGTTTAAGTTTGAACCCATTACCCCTCGTCCTGTCACTANGAAAGAATTTTTATATCCAATCTAAACCTCCCCTGTTTAAGTTTGAACCCATTACCCCTCGTCCTGTCACTACAGTCCCTAATGAAGAGTCCCTCACCAGCATCCCTTATAGGCCCCCTTCAGATACTGGAAGGCTCTTATGAGGTCTCCATGCAGCCTTCTCTGCCCCAGGCTGAACAGCCCCAACTTTCTCAGCCTGTCTTCACATGAGAGACGCTCCAGTCCCTTCATCATCCTCGTGGCCTCCTCTGGACTTGTTCCAACAGCTCCATGTCCTTTTTATGTTGAGGACACCAGAACAGCACACAATACTCTAGGTGAGGTCTCATGAGATCACCTCCTTCGACCTGCTGATCATGCTCCTTTTGATGCAGCCCATGATACGGTTGGCTTCAAGTCACTTCTTTCTTCCCATGTGTGTCTTAATTATAATTTACATTTTTCTAACCTGTTGCAAAACTGTATAGTGGTAATACAGTGCAACTATTGTAACTTCTCAAGGGTATGTGATGACTTGATTAGGAATGAAAAGTATTTAAGAGTTGTCATTTAGCAGTGGATAAAGCAGTAATCTTATTCCCCTCCCAGCTCTGAAGTTATGTATTGCGTATTCTTTACCCCTCTCCAGATTTGATGCTCATTTTTCCAACAAAACCTTATCTGTCTTTTGGTGCAGTAAGAATCTTTCTTCGGATTAAACAGCACAGGGTGAACAGAAACTCATTCAGCAACACATCATCTGTAAGTGTAGGAAATAGCTGTATTAAGCCGAAATCTAGCAACTGACAACTGACAGGCTGGCATGAACAAGATCAGCACCCGGATTTCTTACCAGACAGGCAGCTTACTGACTTCTCTCAGCCTGCTTGACCACAAGTTTCTATAATGAACACAATAGCTGGCTTGCACTTGATGTTGAGCAAGTGCTGTTTTCTGTTGATATTCTCATTTAATTTCCATATGTTGGCAGAAACAGATGGAACTGGATTTTCTTGCAATTACTATGAGTCTAGGATAACAACTCTTAAATCTGCCTCAGAGTGGAAAGGTACAATAGAAATATGCAAACACAGGGAGACAGCCTGCATATTGAAAGACAGAAATATGAGTTAACATGCAGAATAACTAAAACTGGTTCATGGTTTATTGATTAGGCTTCATCATATGAAGGGATTTTGGGAAGCTTAAAATAATTTGTACAGAATGTGAAATTAGGTGGGAGTAAAGCTGCAGTGCCCTGACATCTCACCACTAAGACTTTTAAATGAAAACTATTAGCTAAGTAAAGTCTGTAGGGATTTACAGTTAAAAAAAAATAAAAAAAAAATATTATTTTCCAAGAAAGATTTTTTTATGGAAATTACAACATCTGCTCCCATCTCTTTGGCTCTAACCCCAGCATGTTCTTTTGAGATCACAACATTAAAAACATCCACAAAGTAGAAAACGTGTTTTGAGTGGCGGGGTTTTTTTTAGATTTTTGACTCTCTGGCTCAAACTTTTAAAACAGACTTATGTTGACTTAAGCCTAAAAGCCTTATTTATTGGAATGGGGATTTAAACAGAAAATAAAGGGTTTTATCCAATTGATCAGCCAAAATGTTACTAAACTGAAGCTTAAGGGACTAGAAAACCCAGCAAGGGAACAGGGAATGATTATCAGTTTTAGCTACAAAAGGGTTAGCACAGAAACTGGAAAATTGTGTTATTTTGAAGCTACATGTAAGTAGATAGGGAACACATGTGGAGTCTTTAAGGCCCTGATCCAGCAAATTCTTCTGTACCTGCTTAAGAACCACAAAAAAATTATCAGTTGAATGCATTAAGGAGATGAAGACATGTGCTTTCACATCTAGCTGGAGCAGTATGAGAAGCTCTTGCCTTTCCTTTTATTGTTGTCTGTTGCTCACCCTTAACAAAGAACTACTCACACAGTTCATCTGTGTGAGCAGGCAACAGACCTGTTTCTAGACCAAGTCAGTGCTAAGTCAGTCAGTTTAACAAAAGTTACCTTCAGTGTTTGCAGAATTGTTGCTTAAGAGCTAGCCATAAGGAATAGGTAATGACTTTAGAAAGACTAAACAGAACCTGGATTCATACCAGCTGCATTTGCTCAGAAGAAACACTTATTTTCTTACCAGAAGATTATTAGTTTCTAAAATAAGTAACAGTTTGGAAGATTTATTTACTATCTAGGTTTTAAAAATAGACTAAATAATAAATAAAAAAAGGAGAAATAAATAACAAACCATGTGTACAAGAATTTTTACCCATATTTCTTGAATTATTCCAAGTTGTCATGGTAATTTCTTAAAATGGATTCTTTGTTTGCATAGGAAATGATCCATAGCTAAAATATAATATTTTTTTCTTTGAATAAATTGATGTAAAGTTGTAGCTGAGGTTTTGCCATCCTTTATGATTTGAAGAAGTAAAAACCAAAGACTTTTCTTGCATTTAGAGGAATTTTATGTATGGCAAATAAAATGTTATGGGAATTTATTCCACAGAAAAAGAGGCAAAAGCAAGGCATCAGGGATTTGGCATGAACATTTGCAGTTACATTTCAGTAATGATAGACCAAAGCTGCAAAAGTCAGAACCAGAATTTAGATAGAAAGTCTCCATATGAGGCTTTGTTTCAGTCTGCTATATAGCAGTTGTTGGCCAGGAACATAATTTGGGTCTGGATGTCTATACCCTAAAGTTCTGATAGGTTTGAGGCTGTTCTTATCTAGGATGTTGACTATAAGCATTTCACGAAGTGTAGCAGCTGTACATGTCTTTGCTGTAATTTGCTGTAATTTCCCCCACAACATAGTAAAAAGTTTGGTTTGAATTTGAGTGATTTTTTTCTGCAAAGGAAACTGAAACATTTTAAAAGAAGCAGTCAAAAACTGAGAACCACCAGATTTCACCAGCTGTTCAGGCTTGGCATATATGTATTTGATCTGCTCTTCCTGGAACTCCAGGTGGGTTGGATTACTTGTATTATTTGCTGCCAGGTAACTGTATTTTTTCATTGCGGTCTCTAATCACACCCTGCTTTACACCACTGTATTTAAAAAAAAGATTACTAACTGTTTTGGCTGTTCAGTAACTGACAGGTGTACTGTTGACTATATGATACATGGTTCTTGACAGAATATAAGCCAATGTATAGACCCTACCATTCAGAAGCACTGAGACGTAATGAAATTTATAGTTATATTAAATAAGCTTCTAGACTAATACTGAGAGTCACATAATACTGTAATCAAAGACTTTCTCAATAATTATCAGGTGAAGAAAATAACTCTGTCTTATTCCTGTAAAGAATACATCAATAACCTTGACAAAGTCAAAGTTTCTTATTTCCAACCTTGTCTAGCACTAAACTCCCTAATCACCCATAATATATTGTATCTGCTTTTAGAATTTTGCGGTGCTTCAGTTTTGTAAGAACATAATGATGTGCCCTGTTGATTAGTGGAAACTGTACCTCACAGTTCCTGCTCTTTGTGAAGCTCTGTCATGCAAAAGCCTTCACATTAATAAAGTGTACTACATGCATGAGGGCATTCTTCAGTGAAGATCAGGAAAGCAAGAAATTTTTCTTAATGGGAAGAGTAAATGTTATGAATACGCTGTCTTGGATTCCATGGTTGGGGAAAAGCAAAACTGCATTTAGGCTCTTCATGGTTTCACTCAATCAGTTCTCTCCACTTCTAAACAGGATATTTTCTGCCTTCAACAGATTCCTTGCACTGTCAGATCTCTGGTTTGGAAATCATTCCTATTCAATGAATATTTCTATTTACTAGTACTGCAGTTTGTACTTTTACATTTATACTTCTGCTCAAATTCTCTTCAAGCCAATGGAATTGGGGTACATGCTTTAAAGTTAAGAAGCCATGTATATAAATACAGGTGGGATTTTGTGTATAAGTATTTTTATATATTTTTAAATTGGTTCTGAGAAAGAATATCTTACTTCTCCAGGAAAAACTTGAATGTATTCCTCCTAAGAGACAGAGATGGATCAGGATTTTATGAATGCATGGCTAGTGCTAGGATCCTTAAATTGATGTTTCTAAGTAATTTTGCTTTTGGAAATGCTGTAAACCCCACTGGCTCATTTTATAAACTTCTTAACTTTAAAGCTCATGTTAAAGCCCCTCACATTAAATAGAAAGCTGTTGTATTTTCCCATAAGCATTGCTTTTTTGAATTTTTAAATCAAAGTTCTATTAAAGATAGTATGATTGGAAACAATTGAAGATTGAATAATCAGGCTCCTGTATACTTCCACATTTTCACATAGCAAAAGACCAAAAAACGATAAAAATAATGAAATATAAGAGCTAAAAACAATTTCAAGGGAGTGGAGACTATCAGTTTTCATTTAGAATTCTTGGTGATGTTTCAGTTCTGCGGTATACAAGGAAAGTTGCATTTAAATGCACATAGTCTATCTTGAAAATTAATGTTTTTAATTTCTCCTTATATTCATCTACATATTTGCACCAAATTTAGCAATTGCATGCTTAAACATAAACTTCTGTATTCACGAGCCAGGGGATCACTTGCTCTTTTGGATACAGGTAGAGGAGTGAAAAAAATGGGTTTTTAAATCTGGGAATGAGATCTAAAGATGTTGTAAAGTGCTTTATCTCAGTACTTAAGAAACCACACACAAACAAGGTTGCGTTTGGAGACAGTAATAGCTTAAAGCTTTCAGTTGATTTCTGTAAGTACGCAGATCTAACTAAAAGCCATCAGAGTTTTACCAGCTTCATTGATAATATATTTTGGAAGACATCCTAATGAGAGACAATTCATAAATTGATTGCTAAGTGAATGACAGTAAATACAGGAAACAGTTCACATTATTGCAACAGTCTGCTGTAGTCTGGCAGTATCCTTTTACAGTACAGTTTATACAACTAAGCATAAATGTGTTTCTGAGGTATACAAAACCTTTTATGCATTATTTTTTCTTGAAAATTAAAGTAACTGAATTACTTTTGCATCAAGGGATAAATCACTTGTGCGGTTTTTTTTTAGCTCACAGCCTTCATTTAGCAGTCTATTCTTGTTTCCTTTTCAGCAATTGTTAGAACGAAAGACGGGACAGGGAGGAAATTTCAGCCTCCTAAATTCTCTCTCACTATTGACTTTTAGACTCTAAAGACCTGAAATCGTGGCTGCCTGGGTCTTTTAATTAGATCAATTGGTCTCACAGAGGACATTACCCTCCTAATACATCTTGCTCTGTGACAACAGTTACAGCAACACTCCTGCTAGAGTCATAACATGTCACACACACAGAGCTGACCCAGATCCCCCTTCCTCCTTATTACTGCCACCTTTATTCATCCCCTGTACATCCTGCCTTTGCTGTTCGATCCTAAGAAGGAATAACAGCACCTTGCCACCTACTGAGCAAAGCTCCTTAGTGTGTGTGAGCCAGGAGGGCCAAGTTCACCAGCAGCATGAACAAAACGCAAAAGCAGATAGTACATTCCAGCACCAGGTATGTGCTGAATTTTGTGCCCTGTATGATAGAACTGAATGGGTTATGATCACTGATGCACTGGGTGATGCTGGTGTTTAATGTGCATCCACACAGCTGCATTCATTTGCAGTATACAGCTGCTTGAACCTCTCAGCTATCTTCACCCCTTGTAGGGTGGTTTGGCTGGAGCTGTGACAAGCCTATGGAAGCTCACTGTTTTCTGAATAAGAGCAGGATAAAATAGTACCACTTAAATCCCTGGTCAACAGTCCTCTCTCTAATGCAGTTCCATCTACTTTAGAAATCCTTAAGCTCAGGCCTTCTGTGTAGTATCAGTCTGTTTTAATGTTACAGATAGAGAAGCTTGCTACATACATCCCTTTTACAACACTTTGACTAGGATTTAAGAACACTTCACCTGTGCTTCAGAGCATGAGCTTATATTGCAAAATCACAATTAATTATCTTAAGAAGTTATTCTTGGAGTAGGCAATATTTATTCAGATTTGTGAACAGATTGAGATGTTTATGGATGTAGGTAGTCCAGAGACAAAACCTGGAGTTTGTTTTTATTCAGAAGAATTTGTTCTGGAGTTATTGAAAAGCTCCTTTTGAAATCAATTCTTCTGAGGCACTTGCAATGCAAGCAAATGTGGAAATTATTATGCAGGTGTAACTACAAGTTAAAACCTTCTTTACTCAGAGGACATATTATATATATACACGCATATAAATATTTATATATATATATACATCTCCTGTGATTTTTTTACTTCCACCTGGAAGCACACAGCTTCCCTGGCAAGCTTGTTCCAGTGTTTGACCACCATCTCAGTGAAGAACTTTTTTCTAATATCAGATCTGAATTTTCCCTGATGTAGGTTTAAACCATTTCTTCATGTCCTATCACTGGGCACTGGAAACAAGAGATCAACACCTCCATCCCTCTTCTCTCCCTCTCTTCTCCCTTCATGATACTGTTGTAGATAGCAACAAGGGCATCCCTCAGTCTCCTCTTTCCTAAACTAAACAGAGAAAGTATCCTCAGCCCTCTAGCCATTTTACCCTTCTTGTTGCTCTGCTTTGGACACATTCCAATATTTTTATACCGTTTTTATACCATTCTTATAGCCCAAAACTGCCAACAATACTCGAGGTGAAGTCACACCAATGCTATAGACTCAGATTGAGTTTATCATTAACCAAAGTCCCCAGATCCTTTCCTACAGGGAACATGCCAGCCTCTTGTCCCCCAGTCACCCCCAGAGTGACACTGTTCCATGTGCATTTGCTCTGAGTTCATACATTTGCTGGCTGCCCAGTTCTCTGACTTGTCAAGATCTTTCTGTAGATCTTAGTATCATTGGAAAGCTTACTTTGTGTACACTGAAATTCCATGTTCAGGTCACTGATAAAAATATTGAAGAGAACTGGCCCTAGAACTGATCCCTGGGGAATACCACAAGTGAGTGGCCAACAGCCAGGTGTTACCCCATTTATTATGAAACTTTGAGCCCAATCCATCGGCCAACTGTTCATCCATCATATTGTGCAAACTGATGCAGACTAGTGCGGCTAATGCCTTTATTGAGAAGCAAGAGTCCTTCTCTCCTTGGGTAATCAAAGAAGAGAAGAAAAGAAAATTAAAGAGGAGACACCATTCACCCTGGATTTTGGCTAATCTCTGAAAGGTTTACAAAGACTGCCATTTTCAGCAAATAAACTGCTTACTTATTCTGCTTATGCTAATGAAGGGATTTCCTTTTCCTATGTCAGCTGCAAATTGCACAGGGCATATTAAGAAATTTTGTTCCATAATGCTTCCAAGGGCACAGCATGGAGTCAAACTATTAGCAAATTGCCCTGGCAGTGGATAAGCTTCAGGTTTTTTGTGCCTATTGAGCTTGTGTTCATGGGTCAGAATAGCTACTACTAAATAGCTGTTGGACTATGTCTACTTAAAATATCCCCTTTGTGGACAGTAAGATCCAAAATAGAGTGATTTTTCTGTCTGTCTGAATTTACATGGCCCAGCAGACCAGTGTAGTTAAGGCATGCCAGTTTCTGAATCAAACAGCACACAGGGGAGTGATGTGGCCATATTCAAACCTTTGATTTTGTAGGCCAAATAACCAGTAGTCCTTTTTTGCATGAGTCAGTTGTGATTAGCCTTTAGCATGACAAGAACAAGGCTCAATACTTTGCTCCTGGACCAGTAGTGAAGGCATTACCCACTCCAGCATTCTGCCCTCCCTGTCTTCTCCAGAATGAGTTAATTCTAGAATAATTCTTCTGCTCAGAAAGAAGGTTCATTATTCCAGGATAGCAGGTAGGGTATCCGCATTGGGGATGTATTCAAAAAGAGCCCAACTATGGACTAGTTACAGTGAAATAAATATTCCACAGTAGGCTTGGTTAGATTCTCTCACAGACAAGACTGTAGAAATAAGTTTCTCATTTATAAGAACTTTTCTAAAATAATATTTAATGATGACAGACTTTTACATGCAGGTGTTGTCCTGTTGCTGAATGGGTTGAATATTTTTGGTGGACTTGTTTTGTGTTACAGTGATGGCACACAGAAAAAGTAAATGTGTATTTTACATGCCCATACTCACCGTTTGCTTCTATCTGTGACATATACCATAGCCTTACAACTTCTGGATTAAGCTTTCACCAGGTATTGCCAATGATCTTGACCATGAGATGTCATAGATTATGGTTTCAAAAAATGGAATCATGTAAATATGTTCTGGGACCTCCTGCTGTATCTCACTAGGCTATTTTTTATCTTGCTGCATTGATAATGCCAAGTAAATAAATCCCCCTCTTTCACGCAGGAATAATAATGGAATCATTTATAATACCTTGTGTTAGCATTAGACAGGAACAAGGAAGATGGCTGTCTGCAGAATTACTTGACCTGGAAGCATTATCCTTCAATCAAACAGGTTAACCAGAAGACCCTGAGCATTTACTTAAACTGGCAGAAAAAAAAGTTATGTTTAATCCATGTTGCACTTTTCACATTGATTCAACCGACTGGACATGCCTCCTAAATGATCTCTAGCTCTGTAGTCCACAACATACCACACTTAACAAGGCTCTAACAGCACTTCCACTGTAACAGAACTAAAACACATGGCTTGTAACGTAACTTTGACACTTACAGCACCCGTGAGCTTGGACATGGTGCAATGGGTAAGCAACATATGGTAACCACTCATCATGAGTAAATTAGCAGAAAAGCCCCATCTTGACATGGCTTATTATGTCTGGAAGCTGTAAGTGCAATTGTCAGGCAAAATTCAATCTACTATTATTATGTATATTTTAAAAAATAGGTTTGTACCATGTTCTTCTCCCAGTTTTTCTATCAGGGTTACACAGAGCAAGGTCAGATGCCTTGGTAATATATTAATATTCAACAATAGTTCTATAGATCATAGCAGAATAACAAAGGGTGGGACAAAAATGTGTAACTAATGCAGCAGGTATTCAAGTGGATGCAAAGCTATAATCATGTTACAAAACAACTTGATTACTGTGAAATGAGCACACTTGTTTGGCTAGGATAAATGATTTAGAAAACAGGTACTGTGATTTTAATTGTTTCTCACTGACTCCTTCCTGTCATTTGTAATACTTTTAGTACTGTAGTGTGCATGATATTTTACTCACAGAAAGGTTAACTGAAGTGGGACTTGATCCTTTTCCAGCTAACTGGGATTTCCAGTCACTGGGAATAAGAAAGCCCCAAAACCTGTCCTAATCCTGGGAACACAGGGAGCATGAGAGTACAAGTACCTGTTTTCCACTACCTGCAAAAATTCCCTGGTGGGAATGAACATTCCTATCTGAAAGGCTAACACATAGTGTTATTTAGCACTCATAAGATCACCCACTTTCATGCCCATTTTAAATAAGTGGCTGTGATTTACATATGAAATGTATCTGTAATAAATTTCCACATAATTTTTTTCCAGCAGCATGCAAAACTTTTTAGTTCCACACTGTGTGCTCCTATCCTGATCCTCCACCTGGCTGTGGTCCTTTTTATGTGGGAACATTAAACTAATTTTACTTGGAATGTACGATGGCTTCTCAAGATGATGCACCTGATACTAAAAAGCAGTTCACAAGACTTCTTAGGAAGACAGATTGTTCCCCAGAGGCTCCTTCTGCTTTGTATTACAGTTCATAGTCTTGCTTTTAGCCCCAGCTCATCTTTGACAGCCTTCTGCTTCACATTTGGCATCCTTGTGACATCTACAAAATGACTTGGGGGTCAAGAAGTCAACTGGCTTCCTCATATGCTTCTGCCATTACTGGTGGCTGTGCTCAGACCGTAAGGGAGGGGAGCTGAGGGGTGTGGGTCTGTATGTGTGTGTCTGTGAGACAGAGAAGGAGCGAGAGGGAGAAGGAGATGTGATGATGGCACAAGGAAAGGCAGGTTCACACTTTACTTTCTACCTAGGTTTGTGATGATGTCCACCCACACACAGCCCTCCTTTCTTTGAGCACACGTTAGCACTGCTCGTTAGCCCATTCAGTACTTGTAACTTGATGATGGAAACCATGTTGTAGATTGCAGCCTCACTCAGATAGGTAACACTGTGCAGCAGTGCAAGGCCAGTTCCTGGGGTGCAGCTACAGAAGAAGTGCATTAAGGTATTTTTTTTTTGCTAGCTGCTGATTGCCTTTCTGTACAGAAGCTTGAAATGGGATGTCTGAAATGTGAGCCTGGAGGAAGCTTGGCATGAAACATTTTACTTAATGAAAAGGATTTAAAGAAATATGAAAGTATTATGTTTGCTATTAAAATATAGGTAAAATATTGCTTTGCAGTGTTCTGCATGTAAGCTGTAACTCCAACTGTGTCCTGAACATTTAGGAACCAAACTGAATCTAAATCTCCAGTTTATACTCTGCTGAGTATCTCAGATTAATGTAAATCCACGTTATCCTGCTTGCCATAGCTGGGATGATTTGGGTTATGAATGCAGTCACACAAACAGGGTTTGAAAGAGATTTCAAACAAGCTGATGAATAGAGCAATCAGAAAGCCATGCTATCAAATACAATCTGATTAGAAATTCATACACTACTGACATGTAGAAAACAGTACGTACTCTATGGCATAGCAGAGCCATCAAGTGCTGAGGGTTTTTTGGATACAGCAGATCAAACATCATGTAAAGCTAAAAGTCATACAAGTTAGTATGGGTTCCAGATGAATTCACACCTAAAATATTTTCCCTAACATTTCATATAATCTTTGTTCTGTTTGTAGAAGTCCTGTTGCTCAGGCTGTGCACGCAAAGGGTGACTCTGCTGTGGGTGTAAGGTAACACAGGCATTCTACCATAATTTAATATGGATGAATGTTCTGTTGCAGAGCATGAAATTAAAGCAAAGTGTTTTCTTATCTCATGTGACAGAAATAAATGCTGTGAACAAATGTGTTTATTGAACAATTTCTTTTGGGGGATTTCTTCTTTTTTTTTCTTCAGGCAGGCTTGACTTGAATCTCATGCACACTGGAAATTTAGCAAAACCTGTATTACCTATCAGGGTCTCCGTTACACCAGTAAAAGCTATCTAATCAAAACAGAGATTAAATTGTACTGCATGTAGTAAAGATCAGTATAAGGACATGTTTCCTGCATCCAAGAATACCAAAACTTCTTCAGGGTCTGTTATTGAGTGATTGGGAGCTTCGTCCATGGCTGTAAAGATTTACAACAAAATGTTCATACATGATCTGTCTGCATTTCAGAACCAAATTCAACACAAGCATGCAAATAAAGGAAATGGTAGTCATCTAAAAAAGAAGGTGGTTGGGAAGTCAGCATAGATTTACCAAGGGAAGAATCATGCCCAATCAACCAGATTCTCTTTTAGGATAAAATATCTTAATTATAGCAAAAAATGGATGCAATTTACTTTGCTTACTTCAAAAAAGTTTCCAACATGATCTTCCACAATGTTCTTGTGTCCAAATTAGGATATTACAGCCTGAATGTGAAGAAAACTACATGGGTAAAAACTGCCTGGATATTTGAGCTCTGAGAGCTGATCATAGAATCATAGAATATTTTGGGTGGCAAGGTACCTTCACAGGTCATCAGTTTCAACCCCACTGCAATGAGCAGGGATATCTTCAACTGTACCAAGTTGCCCACAATCACATCCAGCCTGGCCTTTAATATCTCCATGAACTGTGCATTCACCACATCTCTGGGCAACCTGTGCCAGTGTTTTACCGCCCTCATTGTAAAGGACTCTTTCCTCACATTCAGCCTGAACCTCCCCTCTTTTATATTAAAACTATTACCCCTTGTCCTATCACAACAAGGCATGCTAAAAAGTCTCCCCCATCTTTCTTTTAAGAATTAAAAGGCTACAATAAGGTCTCCCTGGAGTTGAGTGCTCTCCAGGCTAAACAACCCCAACTCTTTCAGCCCTTTTGATGTTGGTGGGTTGTTTTTTACCTGGAGGTGAGTAGCAAGAGGGGCACTACAAAGTCTGTCCTGGGATGAGTCTTATTCAACATTGCTACTAGGGATGTTAAGGAGAGGATGAAGGACATGCATGTCAAGTTTGCAGAGGATATATGAAAATGCAAGTGTGTATGAAGACAGCTGGAAGAAAGGGAACTGGAAGGCAGCTGGAAGACAGGACCCTATGAAATGCAGCATGAGCAGAGGCCAGGCCATACCCTTGGAAGACAGAGTCCTGCAGGGATGCGGGCTGGGGTTGGCAGGAGCAGGGAGCCAATCTGGGGAATGGTCTTGGGCACTGGCAGGCACAGAGGTCAGCTGTGCCAGCTGTGGCCTGGGCAGCACTTGGGGTAGGGTGAGCAGGTCATGGCCCCAAAACAAGGAAAGGGCAGGGTCTGGCCCTCCTGCTTAGGTCCGCATGTTAGACCTCATCTGTAGTTTGACAATCTGCATCTGATTTTGGGTCTCCATTAGAGAAAGGATGTCAATAACCATGGCCAACTTCAGCAAACAAACAGCAAGACAGCCCTAGGCTGGAGCCATTGCCCTTAAGGAAAAGCTGCAAGAGCAGGGCTGGTTCAACTAGAAGGAGTGATGGCTTCAGGGATACACAAAAGCACTGATGGGAGAGGATGAAGAAGATGTAGTTGGGCTCTTCACAACAGTGTATGCTGGGAGGGTGAGAGAGCACAAGCTGAAACAGAAGATGCTTAGGATGGAGATAAAGAGAAGCCTTTTCTCTATGAGGACAGATCAGTGCTGGACCCAGAGCCTAGGGAGTCTGGGCTGTCTCCAACCTCAAAGGTTTCAAGCCCCAGTGTGTGAAGCCCTGAGCAGCCTGGTCTGTGCCTAGAATTGCCTCTGTTCTGGCTTTCTACTAGACTTACCAACTTGTTTGAAGGTATTACCTTGAAATGGTTCATTTCCCCAAAGTCCAAATTGTCATCCTTAAGAAGGGAGAGGAGGACTCAGCCTCCTTGACTGGAGCAAGGAGTGATTGGTTAGTGCTTGGCTGCAATCACTGGAAATGTCAAAGCCATTGTGATTTCTTAAGAGGTCACTTGATGTTTTCTGGGTTATGTCCTGCAGGGCACAATAAGAGATGCTTTCAGTAGTCATTTGAGCTTCTATGGCCCAAAGTGTTCTCTTGTAAAATGACCTGGTATCAAAAACCATTAAAGGCCTGGTGCAACATTCCACCCATCACACAGGCTTTTGCTACTGTTCTTCAAGAAGCTAACAAAAGCACAAGAGCTGAGGAACAACAAAAAGTGACAGGGATAGAGATCTGGTACTTTTCTCGGCCTACCTCTCGTGGTTTAAGCTCAGCCACAAATCAGCCACCCAGTTTCTCTCTCACTGCCCCCTCTTCTTCCCTCTTCCCACTCCCAGAGTTATGGGGAGGAGAATGGAAAGAATGTAACTCCCATAGGTTGAGATAAGAACAGTTTAGTAACTAAGGTATAACACATATCACTGCTGCTACCACCAATAATAGTAACAGTCAGGGAAATAACAAGGGAAGAGGATACAACCACTCACCACCCAACAACCAATACCCAGCCAGACTGAGCGGTGAACTAGCCTTTCTAGGTAACTCTCAGTTTACATCCTGGGTATGACGTGCTGTGGTATGGAATACCTCTTTGGTCAGTTTGGGTCAGGTGTCCTGTGTCTGCTTCCTCCTGGCTTCCCCTCCTCCCTGGCAGAGCATGAGACTTAGAAAGTCCCTGATCAGACTAAACATTACTGAGCAGCAACTAAAAACATCAGTGTTATCAGCGCTGTTCCCAGGCTGAAAGTCATAAACACAGCACTGCACCAGATACTAAGAAGGAGAAAAAATGACTGCTGCTGCTAAACCCAGGACATTACCACAGCAACGGTAGGCAAGGTTGAACTGACGATACCAGCAATTAGTTTATTATCAGTGTAGATTTTGGATGCCATCAAGGACAAGTGGTCTTCAGTGCTGCTTTAAGTATGTTCAGCACTGAACAGCAAGAAGACCATGAATGGCCTGAGTTATGAGTTATTCTTCCTAGAATATTAATAATCTGTGTGTTAATGCTTATGATGCAACAATGTAGATTTACTTGTTGGCTGACTTTATGACATTGCTTGCAACTGCAGAAAAATATTCAAATTAACTTGAGGCCATTAGGAAGTAAGTCTGACGTGGGCCAAGAGCACTTACTTGCCTAAGACTGTTACCAGAGAACTAGCAAAGGATGAAGACACTTTGGAGTCTTTGGAAGTGTGTTTCCAGAAAGTGACCATCCAGTTAGAATACAAAACCTGTAACATAAAATTGTATCCCTAGGTGTGGATAAAAGCTAGGAAAGTTTAGGCTCACAGTGTAGATTTTGTCCAAAAATTAGTCCAAATCTGGTAGAACAGCTTTTCAAATGACATAGAACACTTTTCTTCTCTGCATTGTTAAAAAAAGGTAAGAATCTTATTCTGGGATGTAAGGAGAAACAAGAATAAGTAAAATTGTAATATATTAAAAAATTACTGTAAAACAAACTAATGATACCTGGTTTACAGGCAATTTTTTTTTTGTTTGTTTTTATTTCCAATTTACAGCAATAGGGGAGGGATTTTTGTTTGTTTGTTTTGGTTTTCTTTCTTTTTTTCCGTGGTAAAGAGATAGACTTTTTTTGAACAGATGCTGTTTAAAGTCCAGTGCAGCTTTTATTGTACCAAAAAGATATGGTTCCACTATACTCGATTAGATCACGAAAAGGCAGGAAAGTTGCTCCATTCAGTGTAACAGATGCCTCCTGATCTTCAGAAAAAAAACGAGAGACTCAAGTACATTCTATATGAATAGCAAAAAGTAAGACCCTTTTAAAAAAAATAGCAATACTTTGATATGCATAGAAATCTGAGTGGATAAGACTAACAAATGCTAGAATACAATTGGTCTTTAATTATGGAGGGGATTTAGTGTTTTTTGCCATTAAACCTGCAACTAGAAGTTTAATAGGATAAGACAGAGTTCAAAAATAAAAGGACAGTTCTTGTTGGTGAGTCACTTGCACAACTGCCAGGAATTCTGTTTCTAGTAATGAATTTATTTGTTGCTTCCTAATGACGGATTTGACCTTCATGTATACACAATTTCAGAAGGAAAGCAGCAAGCTGCAGCACTTCCCTAGTATGACAACTTGTGTGTGAGCTGGGGTGGTAAATAAAACAAATAGCTGAATGTTGAAGTTCAGCGCAAACATCTGAGTATTATAGAAATCAGATTTACTTTGTAAGAAAGAATACTCAGTGCAAAAGTTCAATTTTTGCAGTTATGACTGAAATGGCTGTGGGAAACCTTTTGCATAAAATCCATGCTCTCTGAGAGTACAAACTTTACAAAAATATTTTACACATCCAACCAAATGAATTTTTAGTAGGTATGCTCTCTGTAATGTAAATTGTATGTCAACAGGCAGATGTCTGAAGTAATGAAAACACTCTGGATACATGTGTGTTGCAGTTATAATAAATACAAGTGATAAAATCCTGTTATTACATGCCAAAACCCTATTCTATGTAAGCTTCCAAAAAAAAAAAAAAAAAAAAAAAAAAAAAAAAAAAAAAAAAAA
>NDXB01000023.1:18416-35944 GCA_002631895.1 Agapornis roseicollis
AAAAAAAAAAAAAAAAAAAAAAAAAAAAAAAAAAAGTATGTGGAAATAATCAAACCATAAGAACATTTAATTTTTACAATAAATGTAGTAGAATAAAATACCTTACAAGTGCTCTCTACAACAAAAGATACTTACTACATATTGGTGCTGAATAAATATTTGACACAGATCTTCTTGCACATTCATGAAAATGGCTTTCATCCTTGCTTAGTCCTTTTGCCATTATTTAATACATGTTGCCTTGAGTCTTTACAGGAAAAGCATTTTGTTACTTTTTAAATGGTGTATCAAGCAGATGGGTGGGACTGATATTTAGATTTGTGTTCCAGGAAGTTTCCATTATGTTTTATTAAAATTACAGCCACATGCATTTGTGATGGGAAAAACTGGAATCCTGATGTCCAGTCCTGGCTGTGCATCAGCACAAATGGCAATCATTACCTCAGCACTGAAGTAGAGGAGACAAGGGGCTACCTAAGTCTTTGGTTCTTTCCCAGACATTGAGCACATGGGCTGTGGGGGTGAAATGGTTCATCCTAGACCCTGTACTATACAATTTTTGTCCTTTACCTCTCTATAGCATCATAGAGGTTGGAGAGTGACCTGTTGGAGAATACTCATGTCATGCATTCATTGCCCCAGTAATAATGCTGCTGACTCTGATTTCAATTTTGAGGGAGCGTATATCAGCTGCTTTTCACTGGAGATTCACTCCAGGAGTAGTATCATCCCCTTGGTCTGCAAGTATCACCCAGTCTTATACCTTCATCAGGATAAGATCATAAAGCTATTTCTTTCTATGTGGGCTGCTAGGTATCTTCCAAGGTTTAGAATAATAAAAAGGAAATCATGTCCGATGTCTTCGCATCAAAGCATTTATAATGACAGCACTTATGATACACTTCAAATCCTAAACTCAGCTGAATGTTCACCTCTGTTGCAGTAATTTCCATGATCAGGTACTTCAGTCACAACAAATATTTACTACACAATGGGTGGGATCTAAAAGGGAGGTAAATCATGGGCAAAAAAATATTTCTGAGATGGAGCTATAGGAGTCACAAGCAGTTCTCATCACTCTTACACTTTTAAAGGATGCTGAAACTCTGTAATGGTGCTAAAGTCTGTATTTTATAGAAAAGAAGGCAGAAGTTTGTTACACAGAAATCAGATGGTGGGCTTTCTTTCGAAACCTGTTCCAGAAATGCCTCCTCCCTGCTCATATACAGTATTGCCATCTCATCCATTGCCTCTCCTGGAAAGGCTGAAGGAGAGATTGCAGCCAGTCCTCTCCCCTGGGGGTCGGGCAGTAAATAATGAAGTCAGATTTTGGCTTGCTAACTAGCTGAAAGGCCCTAAGGGGCAAGGTTTAGTTACATTTTAAAAGGAAAGCAAATATTTCTTCGGTGAAGCAGGTTTGGATCTCCTGACTTTTTAAAATTGCTTCCTCCCTGGACTGCCACATTTGTAACTCACTGTATCCCCTTCCATTCTTAATCTAAATATAATAACCAATCTTTCAGCCACAAATAATAATCCAAAAAACACACCAGCCTACCGTCACTCCTCAGCCTGAGATGGGAAACAGCAAGCAAGTACAACAAATTGTAACCTTTTTTTCTCCTACACTTCTCATGCAGGTAAATTCTGACCATAATTATAAACTTCACATAAATCAAAGCTTAGAGCTATCAGATAAACCCCAAAATTAATAATACCTCTGAAGTGTGTTCGCACTCCAAATCTTATGTGCAACACAGTCTTCTTGCTGGACTTAGAACAAGACTTTAACCTGCTCCCTGGGATATCATTCAATTGCCGTCATCGGGGGCTATAATTTCACAAGGGTTTCTCAAAATTTCAGCACAGTAACCCAAAACTCTTAACCTCAATTCAGCCTTGAACCTGATCTCCAGCCTAAACCTAATCCAGAGCAGCAATTCAGCATAGCCCCTTTGACCTACAACTGATTACTGGCATTTCTGATGGGGAGTCTGTATGCTCTCTCTCCCCCTTTTTAACACATCCACAGGTGCACTCTCCCTCCCTCCTCATCCCTACCACTTACAAAGAAAGTTGAAGGCAGCTGGGGAAGGGATTCAACTCTGTCACAGTTCTTCTGAACCAGGATTATAAGAAGTAGATTTTATTCTTTCTCTGGAAAGAGAAGACATTGGAGGGAAAAATATGTTGTGAGGGAGAAACATGTTGTATGGGAAGAATATGTTAAAAAGGGTGTATGTGGGGGGGAAGTTGGATGGTATTGGTTTCCTTCCATTTTTTTTTTTTTTCTTTTTGGAGGACTTTAAAATGCCAGTTTAGGAGTGTCTTTAAACTGTGTTTTTCCTGAATGCCTGTAGAAATGTCCCTTAGCTTATATACCCTCTGACTATCCTTCTGTAGATTAATAAGATTGGGATAGTATCCTGAAACCAAATGACTAAGTGAGGGCCAATTCTTTTACAGAGTTCCCAAACATTACTAACAGGAGCTTGATGTATCAGACATCTTATGAACTTGACTGTAAATTATTTGTAAAGTTAGATTTGGATCCTGAGAGGTCCTTTGTAAATTTAAAATCAGTCCTGCTGATTTCAAATACAGAACAAAGTCCTGAAATGTGCAGTAAAATGTATGGAAGGGAATGAAAGTAGAAGGTGCTCATTTTCTCTGTCTACCCTGTACTATAGTTGAAAGTATCTGAATCTGCTGAGTTGTTTTCTTTGTTTCAATCCTTAATATCCAATTTCTAGAAAAAGGATCTTACTTAAAACCCCTCAAAACCTATGGCTTTTAAGAAAAATTATGAAGATATTTAAATATAGGCTGGTTTACTCTTTGAAGAAGTACAATGAAGATGCAAAGAAGGAAAACACATTGGGAGCACAGTAAAATGATGCACTGGAAAGAAAACTGGCAAACATGAAGGTATTAGATGTTTATGTAAGACTGACACACTAGGTATCACAATACGTCTTGTACTTCAGCACGCAGCATTGCCTTGGCAGTTAGCTTACATAATTTGCCTCAAGGAAGATCAGAGTTCCTTCTTTACTGGATGTTTCCCTCAAAGATAAACCAAACTGAAACAATGTCAGCCGCTGTTACAGGTAGAGAGGTAAACCATATAAGAAAGCAGGGAAACGTCTATCCACCCTTTTCTAGATAAGCCATCCTGAATTCTGGATATGGTGGTTGAATGCCTCATAGGGCACACAGTGGTTGCCCTGCAGACACAGCTCCCCAGACCTGCTGTGAATGGAGGCACTTCATATGATCTTGTTTTCAAAGATCAGTGCTCATGACTCCTTTTTAAAATCACACACACCTCTTTTAATGAAATAGAAATTAGCACTCCCACATCCTAATTTCTGTAGAATAACCTTCTCCTAGTCAATAAGTCCTAGCTCTTTATGAAGTGCTGCATTTGGCTCCTCACTCCTGCTGTAAATATACCTTGAGCTGAGGTTTAATTTAGTGCACAATGACTCCCGCTAAAGGAAGCTGGCTCACACTTGGTGCTGCTACAGTACAAGAGCTCATAAACACAGCACCACTTGTGTCTTGCCAGAGGAGTTTTCTGTGTATCTCTCTCAGGGTATTAAGTGTAGGGAGCAGAGATCAGTTTTTTTGTTACAGTGAAAAAAATTTAAACAGTAACTATTAGAAAACTAGCTCAATTATTAGAAACTGTGTTAAACCCTTGGATATTGGACAGTCATCAGACTAAGCAGCAGGAGAACTATGCGATCACATGCTGGATGTGTGATAAAACCTGGAATCTGTGCTACTGTGTTTTGTATGAGTAACTGTCATAGTTAAAATATCAGGTATTGTACACTGTGATGCAGACAATTCTCCACTCGGAGCTGGTGGTAAAGTCCCATCCCATCAGGTTATCAAAGAGCTAGCATATAGTAACAACTTTCAGCTTCACTAGGTCAAAACCCTTGTGGATTCCCCCAACAGTATGATGAGGAATGTAGTAGTTCAGTTGTCCCAAGAGACAAAAAAAAACCCACCTCAGTCTAGGCTAAGGTGGATTCAAGCAATGTGAAGCCCATACAAAGCGTTTTCTCAGCTGTTCCTGCTTCCCAAGAAGTTTAGCCCTGGGATCTAAGCCTGGCAGCACTGTGAAAAGTGAATATGAGATCCCTGGCCCTTTGATTGCTGTCATGTTCCCTCTGGCTTGCTCTTCCCCACCTTCAGCTTCCTGCCTTCCTCTCTACAGGGCAGCTGGGCTCCCTAAGGGAAGAGGTTTAACACAGGCTTCCTGTAACCCTCCAGACCACTCAAAAAGACACAGCTTAGCCACAGCACACTTATTCCTAAAGTATGTGCTCTGAAGGTTGGGCCAGCAGCTACCACCACAACTACATCTTGTTAGGAGAGAGGAGTTTGACGTGGTGGCTGTGCTAGTGGTGAGCTTCAGAGGTGCCTGCAAGAGGAGCCTGCCTTGCAAAGTCAGGTCTCCCCAGAGACAGCGGCCAGGTGCCACTTGGCTCACCAAGGACACAGAGTGGGCAAAGATGCTGCTGAGCACACACTGCCCAGGGAGGAACAGGTTTGCAGAGGGCAGTGCTCCTTCTTCTCTGCAGCCTGGAACAGAGACACTCCAGTGGAGGTGTTCTGCATCTGAAGGAGCAAGTGTGTTCTTGGCAGCTAATGCCACTCAGTTACTATTTTCAGCACTACAGGTCACTGCCAGTGGAAGCCAGCCTGATGGATATTTTGATATTTCTTCTCCTGCTTTTCATTTTTTCCTTATTTTTCCTTTTCTTTATTTCTTTATCCCTGGTTTGCTAATGCATTTATACTCTTTATTTTTTTTTTTTTTAATTATTTAGAATGTATACAATTTGGGTAAAAATTAAGCTTGACGCTTACTCTCACTGCAATAAGAGCACACAGAAGCCATGAGACTCATAAAGCTCAAGGCACAGAAAAAATAAAGTAAAATAAAAGCACACAAGAGATGTGAAAAACCCCAAGCTATTTCTGGACCTGGTGAGTTCGTGTGTTGAAGCCAGTTGCAGAACCATCAGAGTGCAGGTGCACGCCACATGACCAGGTGATAATAAAACAACCCTAGAACACTATCTTGAGGACCCTGATGATGGTTTGTCTCTGTAACACATCCATCCCAATGTGCCCTTGCACATCTGTTTCATATTTAGGGGGTTTACTTTTTTTTTTTCCTTTATTTTTACAAGTAGCTTTAAAGAAAGTCAAGCAGATGAATATCTACATTTAGAAGACCATATGTTAACAAGGGGTGTGAGGTGACATGACAAGGTTGGTGAATCACGTTCACCATATGTAAAAGTGCTGAGCAGAATAAGAAGTTTATAAGAGGGTGGGGACCCTTGAGCCCTTGCAAGAAGAAAAACTGTCTCACAGGTTGCCCTCTGGCCAGTCCTGAGAGTTTGGCAGACTGATTTGTGAGGTAGATTTACCAGTCATGGAGTGCCTGAGCTAGGTAAACTCACTGCAACACTAGTAAAAACCAACAACATATTTTTTGCTGTGGAGGAGGGCTCTGAGAGAAAGGGACACCTGCTTAATGCTGTCTTACTGCTCCCACTTGACAGAAGTCATTCTGGAAGGAAGAAGAGTTGGGAGTGCAATGATTTCCCTTGCTAGGAAATATCTGTTGCATTCAAAGAAAAAAGCCAAGTACTGGAGAAGGGCTGAGCAGTTGGGCAGCCTCAGTTGTCAAGTAAGTCAGGGATAGGAATGTTTGATTTCTCACGGAAACTAAATATCTCCTGGGAGCATTGGTTTGAACTCAAGTCTAGTCTGATACATGGTAGACCATCTGAAATCTGAAAAACCAAGCTTTCCAGAATCCATGTGTTCCAAAAAGCAGATTCTGTCCTTGCTCTGAACAACAAAAATGTGGGTAACATTTATTTGATTAGGAGGCCATCTCAATTTGATGTCGTTTGCTTCTCCATCAAGTTGATATGCAAGATGTGCTTGACTCATTGCAAGGTCACCCTGAATGTGAAATATTAACTTCGCTTAATGTTACATTGCAGATTAGGATGCGCACAGCCCATCACAGAACAATCCTGATGGTGTGATCTACTGCATGAAGAAAACAGCACAGATATTTCCACAACAGTAACCCGCTAAATGCAGAACTTCACTGACTAAGACATTAGTCTGTTTAATGGTTTTGTTTCAATTTTATTTTCTTTTTCTCTATTATTTGCAGGTGGTGTGTAAAGATTTTGAAGACAGTTCTGGTGTCATATTATATGTGTTATTGTTTGGCCAGGAAAATATTTATTTCTTTTGCATATTGGTCAGATGATGTACTTCTTCAAATGATATCTCATGTCTTCTGAAAGGCATGCATAAAAGAGTTTTGTACTGACCATCCATGAGTCTCTCAGTGTGACTCAGGCATTCTCAACCCTTCATCTTTTGCTTTGTATTAAGGAAAGCAGGGCTGCTGATCATTCAAGCTACAATGAAAATAATCCAGGTTAAAGATTTGGCTACAATCTGATGGCAAAGAAAAATTTCAAGCATATTAAATAATAATGAAATCACATTTTTGATGGCACTAGAAATAAACAAGAAACTAACAAAGAACCGACTGCTTATAGATGAAAGAAGTAATTGTGATTTGAGTTCTTTACAAAAAGTGTTAGAATTATCAAAATTTGTCAGCTTTTTGAAAAAGAAAACCTCACATAGAACCTTACAGATGGCCTGTTCATTTCTTGCATACTCTTCAGAAAGAAATGAAAGTATGAAGCATAGAGGAAAATATATGAAATTCATGCTAATTACATGCTCGAAGTGAAATATTTCCATCTAGCTATTGTGATAGATGGACCTTTCAGCTTTGTGCCTTACAACCTTGACTCAAATGCTTTGTAAGCTACCTCTGTGCACCCAGATTCTAAGCCATTTCTCTAGCAACTTTGACTGAATAATCCTGCTTTACATCTGAGCCTTTTATTGTGATTATGCAGTTGTGGACCACACAATGGTGATTTTGTAGATAATTTTGTAGGGTAAACATGAGAAAGGATTGATAATGGTGCAGCAAAATAATTTGAAAAAATTTGTGGTGAAAACCTGTGACTTTGAGCTGACTTTTCAAAGGAACTCATCAGTTTTTTACGATACTTCTGTGATGAAGTGTTCTTCAGACTTAGGAAAGAATCTTTAATGAAGACATTCCAAAAATGATCCATCCTTGAGTTTTATAAGAATTACTTTCCCTCCCATTCATGGACTGTGCTAATTGCCAAGCTATTGGTTAATTTGGGATGAACATGAGAATGTGGATTTTGAAGGGACAAACTAAGCATCAGAAACAGTCCCCAGAATCAGATAGTGATTTACAACTGCACATTACAAGTCAAATTTAGAGAATCCAAGGTCTAATTCACAATGCTACTATCTATCTTGATCCACAACACTCTTTTGAATATGTTTATTAAATTCTCATTTAATAAAATGAGAAGTTGTGCTAGCTGATGAAAGCCACAGCTGTAATGATCCGCAGAAAGAAAGCAGGAAAGATCCCAGAGTGCAGTCATGATTCTTTTGTTGGATTTATTCCATTTTTTAATAAATAATTAAATATTCCTTGGGTCAAAGGAAACTTGGCCTCAGTTTTGTATGTTTAACATTGCTGTCTAGATATTTTGCCCCCTTTCTCAGGATATGTCTCAGATATATTTAACATGGTTCTGTACAGTATTGTTAAGAAATGCTTCATTTGTTTCTATGGGATATGGGGTAAATGTGATGCCAGGAGACTTCGCATTTTCAAGTGTGCTCACTTCCTGATTTATTTATCTTTTCTATACAAAAGAAAAAAAATGTCAATTTTTCTGCTTTCTATCTTGATGTGTCTCTACTTTCTATTTCAAGGAAGTGGATTTTTAAAATAAGAACTGAACTTTTCAATGCAGAAAGCAAAATTTCCTGATGGAGTAGCATCTTGTCTGAAAAACTTACGTTACAGCAGCACCATACAATCAAGCCAAATTTCACTGTTTCTTTAGCCTTGGAGCTCAGTGCCAAGCTCTTGGGCAAAATTTATGGGAGTGATTAAGCTAGTTTTGGTAATGGGGCTTTTAAGTCAATCTAAAAATTGCCACCTTAACGCCAGGTCATTTTGATACATCTTTTTTTATCAAATGCCTGTTTCAATATGAAGCCATAAATCTGCCAAGTTGAATCATAAGTTCACCCAGTTTATTTCAAGGACTTTGAGAAACTTAGCAAACCTTCAGACAAAACTGAGTTGAGTTTCGATTTTGTAATGAAACTCAAAACCAGCCGAGTTTCTCTTGGTTTTGTGTTTCATTGCAAGAAACTCCAATTTTTAGATGAGTACAGTCCAGAGTGCATACATTCATGATCAGCAGTAAATGTGCAGAGAAAGAAACAGTAGAACAGACATCAGATTTTTCCCTGCAGTCGGCAATGCCTGGAAAGCCGCCCTGCTTCATTGCAATGCAGATTTGCAGAGTTTGGCCCAAAAAAGACCTGTTGGCGAAGCTTGATACTGAAAAGTAATCTTCTTCAGGAAATGAGTACCAAAGAATTGTTATACCATGTAATAAGAAAGAACAATAAAGATCCCTGGTGAGAAAGTAGTTCTGAGTTGATGGACAACAGTCATTATAAACTGAGCTTTCAAATAAAAATACCTTCAACCTTTTAAAAGGGTTTCTGTATTTTAAATATGGAAGTCTGCATTTCAGACTGGAGAGCTTCCAAGTGACCTCCTGACTTTAAAGGTTAAGCAGTATGAGAGAACAATTGCAGACACTCAGAATGAGAAGGAAAATATGATTTTATAGCTGGAACAGACTGTAGAGTATCTCTTCTAACATTTCAAATTTGAATTAAAGAGGGAACTATTTGGAATGGTTCAAAAGCTGAGCTGAGGTTGAAGAAATGAATGAATTTACTCTTTCTATCGCTCCACAGACACCACTGCCCCAGCCACTCCATTTAAATACAGTGAGTAAGAACTCGTCTGTACGAAGCCCCTGAAGTTATCTTATGTTGGTGACAAAGCTGCAAATATATAAATGGCTGTGACAGTACCTCTGATGGTGAAGTAACCAGTTACACAGCCAGCTATAACAAATTAATTGGAACAGAAAGGCAAGAATCCCAAGCAAATCCCAATAATCTATGCAGTCATTACTTGTCCCTTGATGAGCCATTGAATACTGCCCCTCATTTAGGTGTTGGCTTCTCCACCGCTATTTAAAGTACCATTGGCTGAAAGTAGGAAAGTGCTGTCTGTCCCCATGTTAGTGGTTGCTGCATTTATGAGAGATGTGTACTGTGCTGTAAAGGGTCTGAACAGAGATGAAAATTGTGATCTCCTACAGCCCATCAAAATTCAACAAAATAAGGGAAAGGACAGTGCTATCATCTGATCCTTTCTTATCTCAAAAATACATCAAAATATACCTCTTTTCAAACTCTGCTAATATTCCTAGGTGCTCATCTGCACTGTGTGCAGATGGTCTGGTTGTAAGGTTGCCTACAGGAAGGATGTACAACTTTTTCCCCTAAAATGTTGGCACACACACTCCCTCCATGACCATGCTTTTGCTCTTGATGGAAGACCATGCCAGCTTTCTGTCTTATACCTTCTTTCACCCTTGTGCCACTCTTCAGTGCCAAGGAGAAACAGACCCACCAGCAGTATCCCCTGCTTGGTTAGAGATACATGGATCAGAGCACATCCTGGGAATACCTGAGAAATTTATTCTATTTACCTTACCTTGGCAAGTATTTTAATAAGGAGGATGTATATTATAGATTTAGAAGCTACCTGGAAGCCTTGGTTCTTTTTTAAGAGGAACAGACTTTCAACACAGGAAGGTCTTGTGTACATTACAGTGTACGGAAAAATGACATGAGACACAGCAGTATGAGTTGAAAGGGAACAAGTTTATTATAGGCTCTGCCTCCTCTCTGACCAGCTGAATGCACTGTCCTGTTGTTTCTATCTGTGTCATGAGTTTTCAGCTTTCTATAGATTTTTTAAAAAACCCAGAAATATAGTGTCCTTACTTCAAACTGGTATTTCTTACTGATGTCACAGATCTTCACTTACCATGTAGGGTTATATCACATTCATTTTCCTGTACAGAAAAAACTCTGCAGAACGAATACCTCATCAGTCAAATGAGTGTGTGCAGGTACTGTAAATAAAAAATTTACACCCCCAGTGTGGCTGGTAAAAGAATGAAGTAAAATCCAGTTGCCTTGACATGGAAATAGAGGAGAGACAATTTCTTTTGCCTGTACTTTAGGTTTTTAGCCTTCAGATGAAGTTGTTTAATTTGGAACTGTGATTACATTTGCATTACATTTTCTGTTTCAGTGCTTTTTTGTAAAACTCATGATTGAAAATGTACTATATTTTAGGTTAATTTAACATTTACTTCAAATTTATTTTAATCAGCAAGGGAATGCTATCTCCTACAAACTGATGCACTATGCTGAATTCCCATTGAAGAACCACAGTCCCAATTTGCTAAAGTTGCTTCTGAGTTATGAAATGAACCTTATTACTGCTGCTATATATATGAAAAATGGAACCAGTGTTATAAAGAGATAGACCTCAAAGGGGAATGCATACATCAGATCTTCATGGTTTTAAGCTTGGTGGAGGTAAACTGGAAGCTGGGATTTTCAGGCGAGACCAACAGTAGCAGTCACAGTTTTATTTTCCTTTTTCACCTTTTTTTCTTTAAAGTGAAATTCAGACCCATCAACTGATTGCTCTGTGAGTCAAAGCAGCATAGAAACTAATCTTCTCAAGGTTGCAAACAGCCTGAAAAACAGCTGACTGGACAAGATTACATGGAAATGGTAGAGAAGACCATATAATTTTATAGGACAAATACACACATTCTTCACTGTACTTGCCAGATCTCTTTTTTATCATGTGAACAGCATGGTCCTAAGTGGCCATCCTTGCCATAGCATAATTAGTGTGTCTATAAAACCAATGTAAGTTGTGGTAAGTATAAATTGTCAAGTAGCTAGAGTTGAAATTTATCCAGATTACCAGTTTTGTATACATTTTTAAAATAAGACGCCACATTTTGTTCCTTATGGTATGGGAAGAGTGGAAAAGATCCATATTGTATTGCGTAAGGATTAGAAACATAATGGTTTATAGAAATGGACACAAATACCATAACTCAGAAAATGTGTTAGTAAGTGCCTTTTTATACATGTTCTATGCTAAAAACAGCTCAGTCACTAAAGTAGCCAAACCACACCTCAGATATGAAATTATCCAGTGAATAACAAACACTGAAAGAGGAATATTTAGAAGTGCCATTTGCTGTTTTAGGAGAGTTGAACATACTGCATATGTAGTTGAACATACTACGTACTATGAGGAAGGATACAACCTGAGTGTCTGTCCTAGAGAACCTAACATCTGGAGTGTCTGTGCTCTTATGAGCAACAGAATTCTGTAAGGTCTGATAGAAAAGTACATAGAAGTAGGGAAATATGAGTCATATAGTATACCCACAGTTTCTCTTTCCATTGCGTGATCCATCTGAAATGACCAAAGGATATAAACCAGTTTACTGAATGTAAATTTGAACTCAAGTCTCCAAACAAGGCTTTCATTTGGATATGTTCAGCTGTTTTCTACACCTCTTACACGTCTTACACCTCTGCTAAACACTCAGTTTATGTAGTTCGTGAAGTATAGTGCAAAAGAAGTAAAGTTTTTGTGGAAAATGCCAGTCAATCAGGACTATGGTGTTCACTGATTAGAGAAACTGACATTGTAAAAATATGTTCCTTGGAAATGTTTTATTATTCACCCATTCTTGACAACATGAGAGAATTTCTTTAGCACAAAACAGGGTGGAAGGACAACAGTCCCATTGCAGTGCAGGCAGAATGGTGACAGTAATGAACAGTTTGGTAAGTATTGTTGGCAGTGCTCTCAGCTCTGGCTCAAGGCATGGCACATGGTGTGAAGCAGCACTTCTGAGAAAGTCAAAGAAGCAGAGCACTTTGAACAAGACCACAATGTCTGTGAAAGCTCTTTTGAAGAGCAAATTGCTTGCAGTATGTCCTCATTTTCCCTACCCACCTAAACTATGTCTCTAATTAACAAGCATTATGATCTTGTGACACAGAAAACAGGCCTGGTAGCTTGTGTGGAGCTCAAGAACACACCAAATGGACGTTTCTTTGCATTTACATACAGCTGAACAGGACCTCACAGACACTGGTGCTTAAACCAGTTATTTCTCAGCAGTCATTTCTGCTCATTGGTAGAGCTCTTAAGCAATGACAGCAAAACCTTGTGCCCTCTGAGGGCAAGCAGAGGAAAACTTTAGCCCTGAACTCTGATGTATGATAACCATTGCTTCCTGAATACTTTGTGCACCATACATTGAATACAGCCAACAAAATACGACCTACACATCTGCCAAAGTTATGAGTCATAGAATCATAGAATAGTTAGGGTTGGAAAGGACCTTAAGATCATCTAGTTCCAACCCCCCTGCCATAAGCAGGGACACCTCACATTAAACCATATCACCCAAGGCTTCATCTAACCCAGCTAAATCTTGCTAAAACACCAGAGATGACAACTTTCCATTAGCCAGTCTTAATACTGATTTCTGATCAGACCAGCTTGTACCTTAGCGCAAACAACAGANTAACCCAGCTAAATCTTGCTAAAACACCAGAGATGACAACTTTCCATTAGCCAGTCTTAATACTGATTTCTGATCAGACCAGCTTGTACCTTAGCGCAAACAACAGAAATTACAGAGGCCTGGGCTGGCAGGGTTATTTTCAACATTGTCACAACAATGCTTTCTTGAGCTAATTTAAAAACATCCCTGAGTTAGCTCCGGTTGTCATGCCTTTGGCAGCAAGCAGTGAGCAGGACAGCAGATTTTACTGCATCACTCACAGTTCTGTTAGCTGAACCTGACTTCCCACCTGGTGTGACAGGGGATGGCAGGAGACTGTCAGAGGAAATGTGCAGGTGGCATGAGAAATGCATATTTAAAATTCTTTCCAGCTGCACCATATTGTCAAGTTATCAGGGGAACTGGGAAGAAATCAGAGAACATGGAGGAATTCTAAGTGTAGGTTGTTCTTGGTTGTAGAGCATGAACTGCTGCAAATAGCCAAAAGTAAATAAACCACAACTTTCAGCACAGATAAGAAATTAAGTATTTCTGGAGGTGTAAAGAAGTGGCTTGATATGTTCCAAGGCTTGCTGCTGGACAGCTGCAGTGCAATTAGCCACAAGATCATCCGATGTTTGAGCTGCATCTTAGGGGGTTTTGTTGTTTCTTCTCCATCTGCCAAGTAATTCTGCAGTACGCTGACATCACACGTATCATGTTTCCTTGCAAGAACACATAGAATGTTCTGTGTCTTGTAGACCTTTTTTCTCAAGTTTTCTCTTCAAATAGGAAGCATGGTCCATTACAGGTAGTTTTTCTGATTAAGCTGGTATTTTTGAGAAAGAAGTGTGACATTAGGCTCTGTAACAAGGTTTCTGGATGAGACATAGTGGTCTAAAATACACAATAAGATGTAAACTCCTTTATTTATACAACTTCATCAAATCTCTAGTTATGAAATATAACTTGATTACCCCTGCTGTTTGCCAAATGCTCTGACACTGTTATTAGTGACAGTTTTGCCATTTATACAACTATACTAGGATTTATACTCTTACACTTCTTCCTATTCAATTATTACAGTTGCACTTAGTAGAGTACATCTTGTATCTGATAATTATGCATCCCGCTGTACAAAGCCAGAAGAAACGGCACCTTAGAAGTGTACAAGAAGGTAGTGTGAAGATGTTTACTTTGGTTTCCATCCTGTTTATCCTTCCATGCAGTGTACCTCTTAAAATGAGTGAAGTACATAATGGTGCTTAAAGCTGAAAAAAAGCAGCTCTCATGTCCTAATCACTTAGCAGCCGACTACAGGCATTGTCCTCTCCAATTGCGGCATATAAACCATAGAAGATAAAAAAAGGAAACAGATATAGATACTATTATTTTTTTTCCTTTCCTGAAACTGGCATTGTGAGACTGACAGAAGGTAGCATTTCAAATGCTGGAAAGGAATTATAATGAGAACTGAATAGGCTGTGATGCACCCCAAAACATTTGTGATTATTTCAGCCTCATAAAAGTTGCCAAAGTCTATGAAAATGTCCTTTGTTGTCCTGGTATGATGTAGTGGAGAGGTTCCAGATTTCCTGTGAATCTGAGTGATTGGAGTAATGGAGTTGACTGTGTCAGGTGACACACACTGGAATTTGAACTACCTATAAAAAATAGGTCTCATTTAGCACATAGTATTAAGCATTTGGCATGTAAGGACTCAAGGCTTCCCCTTGCCTTCAGCCAGTTGTTGGGAGCAAGTGGAGCTCTCCTGCACCAAGGGGAGGACCAGGGTTCAGGCACACTGTGGGCTGGAGAGAAGCACCAATAAGCTGGAGGGAGAGCTGCAGCCCACGTAAACCACTGTCATAAATCCGTTGTGGGAGCAGGGATCAAAGAGCGCTGCATGAACACAAATGTGTGGTATAATCATTATAGACTTGGGAACTCAGGGCTCAGACCTGAGACAATTACTGTCTGAAGACTTTTCCCTGTAAGGCAGATTCCTTCTGGAGATTCTCTCTGATATCATATTTTAATGACTCCCTAGAATTTATCCACCTTTGGACAGTGCCTTCCAAGACCATCCTAATACAAGATTTGTGGCCTCAAAGAATCCATGTTGGGCCACTGTCCTGCAACTGATACATAGTGGGCACTTCTCTTCCACCTTGTACCACTGCGAGGCCTTCATCTTTTTGTCATCAGCCTTCTAGAACTCTTCTGACATTTCTCAAAGTAGCTTTTGGTACCAATCACTGATTTTACTTCAGAACATAAATGTTTCTTAGTTGCAACTGAAGAACAGCAGAAATAAAAAGGCCAAATCCTACTCTGTGTACATGAACTGTATTCTCTCTGCCAGCTCTCATTTATGCACTGGTTTTGGCCCATGTTCCTTCTTCTTAGCCCTTCACTGGCAGGTTATATGAAACATGGAGGCTTGAGAAAGCCTTTTGGTAGCTATCATTCCTTAGATAACTTTGAAGTAACAAAATGCAGTGCCAGCCCTTCAGAACTGTTTAAAACATTTTGGATGCAGACACAGATTCTCCATATTGTACATGGCTTTTTTGCTGACATTCTGTCATAAACTAACAGCTGAGTGTTAGCTAGGAGACCAGCCTGAAAATATGCTCATCAGCATCCTCCATGTGAAGCCATGTCCTAATTCCACCTTGCTGATCTTTCTGAATCTGTAGTCACTTCAAGAATGTGAAGAGGCTCTTACTGAAGTGTTCCTCCCCTCTCTCAATGGCAAAAGCCTGTCCCGCACTGCTGTCATGTTAGCAAAAGGGATCACAAACCCCTTTGATTGTTCCCAAAACAGTGACCTAGGAAATGCTGTTTTCTTTCAAAAGCACAGGTTGAACCCACTTAAATTTTCTTGGAAACTTTTAAACCTAGGTAAAATGTCACAGCTTTTCTGCTGCTGTAAACTGCCCCTCAGACACACCTCTCATGGTTCCTCATAGGTGTGACATTTATTATTATCATTATCATTATTATTATTATTATTAATTATGTGAGGGAAGGGAAGTGAGGGAGATAAGTCCATGCTGTACATCTGTGTTCTTATGAGTTTTGTCAGCCATTTTTTTGCAAACATCATTTCTGAAGGTCACTGAAACTCAACCTGAGGACCACATATGAGGGAAATGGGACATTTCTGCCCTAGTAAGTAGCTGTCAACACCATTAAGATGTTATCTTCACTGTTTTTAGAACTGATTTTCTGTTTAGTGTTTATGAACAAGTTACAGGAGACAACTGAAGTTGTACATTTCAAGTACGGTACAACAGTGAGTCACTATTTAGAAGCATTTGTGCAGTTAAGACTGGGAGAAGAAATTACGCCCTACAAAACCAGTTTCAGATGTGTCCTTTGTAGTTCTGTCCAGTTACAGTTTAGTAATAACTGTGTATAGTAAACAGTGAATACCTTTGTACAGGCTGATATCTGATGTACTGGAAGGAAACTTTGGTTCCTGTATCAGGAAACTGGTTGCATTTGCCGGTGACACCATAATCATCCTTTCTGCTGAGAGAGTGTTGCCCCTCTGCTCCAGACAAAGAGGGTGCTTTTCAATCAATCACCTTTGTAAAATCTCTGCAAACAGAACAATTCCTTCTCCCTCTCAAATGCTATCATTTCCATGTGAGTAAAGTAAATTGGAGAAAAGGCATTTTTCTGAAACATTGTGCTAGCTGCCCTCAGACTAACTCTGAAACAATTATGAAAATAATACTGTTTCACAGACTGACCTCTTTATCTATTTCCTATTGCAAAGGAAGATGGAGAGAAGAAGTGGCCGATCTCTTCTCCCTTCACCTCTCTTCAAGTGACAGGACTAGAGGTAATGGCTTCAAGCTGCACCAGGCGAGGTTTAGATTGGATATTAGGAAAAATTTTTTTACTGAAAGGGTGGCCAGATGTTGAAACAGGCTTTACAGAGAAATGGTGAAATCACCATCCCTGGAAGTTCAAAAACCATGTATATGAGGCCCTCACTCACACGGTTTAGCTGTGGTCTTGGCAGTCCTGGGGTAAAGGTTGGACTTGATGATCATAATGGTCTTGTCCAACCTAGCTGATACTATGATTCTATCTTATAAAACCATATATTTCTTGGCACTTCTCCTCTGTCTAAAAATATAAGTAGCATGGGGAAGAGTGCTTTATCCAGGGAGATAAGACAGAATTACAATAGTAGCACCAGCGTTTTTTGGTCATTCCTGAGAAAAGAATGGTACAAGTGTTCTTGGGTAGACCTGTTCCTTCCTGTCATTGTCCAACCCCATCAATATCACAGAGACACAGAATCCTAAGGGTTGGAAGGGACCTCGAAAGATCATCTAGTCCAACCCCCCTGCGAGAGCAGGGTAACCTAAATTACATCACACAGGAACTTGTCCAGGCGGGCCTTGAATATCTCCAACGTAGGAGACTCCACAACCCCCCTGGGCAACCTGTTCCAGTGCTCTGTCACTCTCACAGTAAAGAAGTTTCTCCTGATGTTCACATGGAACCTCCTATGCTCCAGTTTACACCCATTGCCCCTTGTCCTATCACTGGACATCACTGAAAAGAACCTAGCTCCATCATCCTGACACTCACCCTTTACATATTTGTAAACATTGATGAGGTCACCCCTCAGTCTCCTCTTCTCCAAGCTAAAGAGACCCAGCTCCCTCAGCCTCTCCTCATAAGGGAGATGTTCCACTCCCTTAATCATCTTTGTGGCTCTGCGCTGGACATTTTCAAGCAATTCCCTGTCCTTGGACTGAGGGGCCCAGAACTGGACACAAGATTCCAGATGCGGCCTCACCAAGGCAGAGTAGAGGG
>NDXB01000024.1:2737-14857 GCA_002631895.1 Agapornis roseicollis
AAAAAAAAAAAAAAAAACAACAAAAACCCAAGAAAAATACTCCCAAAACCAAAACCAACCAAAAGGTAAAAAAACCCCAATGTCATAAATGGGGATAACACACCAAACCTACAATCTACCAACTGATGATATTGATGAGGTACACAAATTACTTTAAGACATACTGCAGGATGCAGAACTGGTAGCTTACAGAACCATTGAAAAAATCTCTATTATAAAGCAAGTAAGGTAGCAGAGGAGGTACTACCTAGGATCATCATTTTAGTCTAGCAATGAGAAGACTGAAGGGACATAGGGTAAGAGTCTTCAAATATCCCTTCAGCAAAATAGAAGGGGAAAATGAGATCTCTGCCACTGATAAGAGAAATAGCTATGAAGTGTAAGTTGCAGCAAAAAAGGTGCATCTCAGACATCAGGAAAAGCCTTCTCAAAGAACAGGGAGGTTATACAACAATATGTAAAGTTTGTAGAATTTCTTAAAATGAAGGCTTTTATGGATGGATTTAGACAATACTGATAGGCATTTTGCAAGCACATTCAATGAGGGACTAGAACAAAAGTTCGTGCCATCTTAAAGTCTCAGAATGCTATTTCTGTTTACTTCAGTCGTTAACAACAGAATAAGTAATTCTACTCTGTAGACTAAACTGATACTTCAGGTCATATACTTCAAATATCAAATTTTAAAAATCTATTTTTATATAAGAAAGTATATATAACTTATATCTTTCTATATAAATCTATATATATGGAACCTACATGGAAATAAGATGGGACCTAAGCAGCACTGGTATAGCTAATCCATGTCAACCTTGATAGTTTCCAATAAGATTCCAGATAACTTTTCTAAACTAAAGGATATATGCTGAACTGCGGCATTGCTAGATTTTCTGGTTTTTATTAAACTGCACCATAGACTTGTCATGGGAAACTCTTTTTTGCTGTTCATCAATCACCAGTATCAGGAGAATAAAATTTGATGAAATAATACATGAAACTCCAAAAAAAAAGTACTTTCACAGACACTTGTGTGAATGCTCACATGCTCTTTTCTTCAACAATGCATGTAACAATGAAAACTAGAACACTCTTTTATAGCTCTAACACAATAGAATACCCATTTCTCAAGACAGCATGTTACAGTGTATAAATCATTTAGACTGTTTGAAGGTATTAAGAAATCCATTTGGTTAAATTTCTTAACCAAAGAAATAATCCAACTTCCAGCAACACCTAGCTCAAAAATGTTTAGAATAATCTGTAAAGGACTTCCACTGAGCACATGAACTGTAACTGTTCCATTAGCGTGAGTCATAGCTACAGGGACAGCATTAAATTCTGTAAGGCGCATCTTAATTATTTGATGTAAAAGGAGCCCCAAACATCTACCTTGAATGAGTGTGTCAGTCTGGTATGTCTCCTCACCCAGAAAATCAGCTTTGCAACCTGCATAATCCCACCCTTACTATGAATTTCTCATTTCTGCAAAGATGCAAATTATTGCCTTTATAACAGTGGCAAAGTAGAAGGTTGCAGCTATGTCAGTCTGCCCTCATAGAGTCCATCCATCTCATGGCTAACTGAGGCATCAAAGCTACACTTTGAACAGCAGATGAAAATGGAAGGGCATGATCATGACATGCTGGTGGCTCTTACTCTAATCACTGTCATTGATGCTTACCAGCTGGCATATAAAAGGCTTGGAAAGACTTTTTTGTCAAGCTAATGTCTTCCCTTCTACAAAGTGCAAAGAAAACAAAAAAATAGATCTACTTTTTGCCATCTTGCTTCAAATTAATTTTCATTCCACCTCTCTCTCCCAGAGGACTGATTATGTATGTGCATTGACATCTATCACATACATTGACCTTACAAAATAGCTATCCCCTCCTCTTCAGTAAGCAAAGTCAATTTGAATTTTCAGTGTGCAATCATTGATGATTGGTGTTTAAACAATCAAGTTTTAATAAAACAATGTCTCAGATAACCCTTCTTCTCTAAAAAAAAAGCACTAGGAATATTTGGGAAACTTGGTGAGTGTTCTGTTGCAACAGGAGATCGTGGAAAGATAAAGACTGAGAGGGGAACTGGCAAAGATGATTAATGTAAGTTTCTGAAAGAAAGAATACCTAAAGGTTAGCAGCTGCAAGGATAAATTGCCCCTAGAGGGGACAGATTCTAGTTATGGAGAAATGAGCTATCACTTTTGGATAGCTTGATTTATAAAAGAAACAAACTTCTGTGCCTAGAATTATTTATAGAGAGATATTACAGGAACTATGTCAAAGCTGTTAATAATCATGAAAGAGAACAAGGAGATGCAGTGGTCAGTTACCTGTCAAGAGATAATGTGGGATGAAATGTATCTTTTGTTTAAATCAGCAGACTGTCACACACTTGTTATATAAAGAGAATTTCAAAGGCTGGAATACTTATTCTCTTAGAATTGGTAAGATTATCGTATTCATTACTGATGGCAGTATGTCCCTTGTGAAAGAACAGTGCAGTATGCACTAGAATAATGTCAATGAGATCATTGAAAATTATCAGAAACGCACATTTTTCAAAGGCTGTTAATAATAATGTACTCTTCTACTCAAAATAATCCTGGAGGGGAAAAAAAACCCAAACAACCAAACAAAAAAAAGCCCAATCAACAAAACAAAACAATGTTACAACAGGTGAAATAGTATCCTGGGCCATAGGAAGTATGGGGGAGCCCTGGGGGGGGGGCTGCAAAGAGCTGTTACAGGCCACTACAACACTTCAGGGCTCAGGCTGCCAGAGCTGTACACTGCCAGGCAGTATGGGAACTCTGCTCAGCTACCAGTTCTTCTGAAGCCATCCTATGAATAAACGGAGTGATCCAGCTCCTTAGTCTGTTGCCTTTTCAAGTATTTAATTTCTTAAAATATTAAAAATAAAATAATGAGCAGCTGACAAGTTACGTTAACATAATTGCCTAAGGTTACCACTGTTTTTCTGACAAAATTAAAGAACAGTGTAATCATTGCTGAAGGGAAAAAGCAGTTAAATTGCAGAAAGCTGGCAGTAGCAAGCTAGTACATGATAAAAATATTAAACCTGAATTATTTTCTAATACTCTTTCCCCAATATTCATGTTTACTTCAATATATAATGTGCCAGTACGTGTTCACATGAAAGTCTAAAGATTGAGAACACAGTACAGTAATACAGATGTCACTGTAGAGGACTTCACTGACCTTTAAGTAATAAAAGCATAGCTTTTTACTTTAATAGACTCTAGCATTATTATTCCTCTATCCTGGTTAACCACAAAATGTGAATTATTATATATTTTAACCAGGTCAGCTGTGCTAGGATGGGGATTTTAAAACAACCAGAATGAACTTCAGTAGATGACACAAATCTTATTCAGGATTTGATTGGTCTGAAGAGCAAAAATAATTATAGAGTCCTTTTAAAGGACTTGTGAATGAAAGGTATGAATTAGTATATTACAGTCCAAGAATAGAAAAGATTTGAGGATTATCTTTGTGAGATCCTTTAAGTAAATTTTCTTTCAACTATGGAGGCAAGATGACTAGATTAAGACAGGCAGGCAGTTTCCAACCACTCATCTCTGCATAGCACACTTTGCAGTGTCTTAGAGAGGCAGCTGCAAATACACATGCTAAGGGAATCGCTATCTTCAGCATATTAATATGCTTTCCAAGCTGCATTAGGAAGGCAGAAGTTCAACTCTCAGTCAGATCAAACACATTTTTGTTATTTACCGCTCCTGGTGTTACCACTTGCCACAGAAAACAGCCCTATTGTATGCAGCCCTCCCAGGGATTAGAAAATTGAATTTTTAGTCTTGAATCCTGACACACCATGGCTTGCATTAATGGTTTGCTCAGGTTAGTCTGCTGTGCTGCATGCGTCACCACTCAGCACAACCTCTGTCATCTCTGCCAAACTCTGTTGCAACAGAGTACTGAGAAATACCTTTGTTAACTGATGTAGTGAGAAAGCACAAACCCCCTCATGTTCTGATACAGAATAAACACATTTCTTGTGCTTCTATAAAGTAAATATGACCATGTTCTCAGACATGAGATAATACTTTTAGTATGAGTGTAACAAAGCTCAGGAATATAGCAGGATTTGGCAACTTTGCTTTTCTGAATAACCTATGCTTTCTGCTATATCAACACAATTAGTCCATATACAGGTTATACAGCCAGATGATTAGGCACATTGTAATCTGGGCATGGTAAACTCAATGCTTTACTATAGTAAGAACCATTCCAATCAAATGAGAAAATGGCAACATAAGTGACAGTCTAAGTAGCTTGGGTACTATTGAAGATTCTGACTGTGATGCAACTTAAGATGTCATCATGACAATCACCATATACACAGCCAAACAATCCACCATTTGTAACATTTCCTTCTAGATAAGGGATGGTTTCTGCTAACTGTTGATCATCCATTTGAACAAGCTTGATGAATGTGCCATAAATTATATATTAAACTACCTATTTGACAAAAAACAACAATAAACCATCATTTGAATTAATGAGAAGAGTGAAGAAAGTCTCTCCTGCTGAATAACACTACCCTTTCAGAATTAATCTCATATCAAAACACATTGCATATGGCAACAGAATTTAATAATGGTATACCAAGAACATAACCTCTTTGTTGCCCGTAAGATCTTTTACTTCCATTCCTCACCACATACATTCTGCCCTTGATGTATGAGTTTCACTGAAGTAAGAAACAGCTCTGCAAAGTAGCAGATTAGAAACATTGTACACATGGTTCTAAAATTAATATAGTAGCCATCTTTCTTTCTTTCTTTCCACATTGGCAGTATCTACAGTTGAAACTTCTCTAATCTTTACACCCAGAGCAGGTAAAGCCATGCAGGGCGTCTTTCTCATTCAACCCCACCCACCTCAAATGTTTGCCCATGATATTGACCCATGTTTTAGTCCTATAATATCCTTTATTCTTGACTAGATACATGCAATATTGTAACTGCATTTGTTAAGTACATGTCAACACATGTATGCAACAGTTGAATTCTGCAGAATCCTGCCACTAAGACCAGAACTTGAATCGTATGTCTTGTCGGTTTCCCTCCACATCTCCACCATTGTCTTCAGACCCTCTTGACATTGTACATATGTTTCATTAAGATCTGATAAGCCCAGTATGATCCTGAAGGCAAAGTCCGAAGTATGTTAATGTTTTCTTCAGTGTGGCACCTTACCTTTTGAAGGAATTCTTCAGCAACATCAATTAAATTGTGTTTGAAAAGATTTCTTTCACTAAGAGGTTGCTATAAGGAATCAAAAAATGAAGAAAAAGTATAATGACAATACTGAAAATCTGTTAGAATGCTTTTTATACCAGTATACCAACATAGTTTATCTCACCACTTATTTTGTAGCTGTTGTCTCTCATCTTTTGCTTCAAACAAGTTCTTATGAATGGAACTTTTTGTATATTCTGTAGAAAATCTAGAAAGGAACTACATTCACTAATCCTACCACATAAACATAATTAGCAGATGCTCAGAGAACGTTTTCCTGACAGAAACATACAAGATGGGTGTCCCAGCAACCCCTGCTTCAGCAAAGCAATTAATAAGAAACAAAATCTTCCAGTTCATACTAATCACTGACCCACAACTAGAAAAAAAAAAAGGGGGGGGGGGTTTGCAATTTAAGCTTCCTGATCTTGAAGTCACACAAAGTAGATTCAAAACAGTCATGCACAAGAAGTTTAAAATTCTACACTGTACAGAACAAAGAATTTGATCTCTGACACATTGAAACAAATGATTCAAGGGAAACAGACACTACCACCAAACCTAACCTAAACCAAACAAAAAACACCACCAAAAACAAAACAAAAAAACACCCCCCAAAAAATCCCCAAAACCCAAACCAAAACAACATCAAAATGCCAAACAATAAAAAGCCCCAACCATACAAAACTTAAGGATAAGATTAGATCAAATTTTTTGACATTACATAGGGTGGTAACGATTACTGCCATAGTGAACAGATACTTATGACTTCTGGTTTCTTAAATAATTTCTCTTTAATAATAAAGCCCAATTGCCATTAAGTACTTTTGTGGTATTTTCAATAACAAAGGTAGTGCATAACTGGCAATCATTACTATAGTGACATGACTGAATACAACAGAAGTTCAAACATTTAATGAAATACGAAGTTTTGATAACTGTCTTCCCAAAAAGAATGTTAAGGCCATTGCATCTAAAAAAAATTAAACTGCCTGGAAAATGCCTGATTTACTTCATTTGGTAGACTGAGAAATTCATCAGCGCATCATGCCAGCATCATAGAAAATTAATGTACCATATATTAAAGTGAGAGAACACAATATGTTAAAATTTAATTAAATTGCTGTATTTCTAGTAAAACTACACAAAGAACTATTTTTCATTTGCAGTCACTGACAAGAAAATAGTCAGACATGTATTTGAAGTAAATTACAAAATAAAGCAACAAGCAACATATCTTGTCTATAAATAAGATTTCTCCCCAGCACAAAAATGTCAAATAGCGTGATAGGAACTCTATTCAGTAGTTTCTATGGATTACATTGGAATAGTAGGCCTTACTTACTTAACTGTCTCTTATATATGACTTCAATGGCATTTAGATCATTTTTAGACTGTCAATAGCATTTAGAGTTCAGGGTTACAGAGTTCAATTCAGAGACAGGATGTCTTTGTGCAACTAATCCCTAAATACCTCGAATATGAAAAAATAATTCATTCTGAAGAAATAATGTCATATCAAAAATCTTCTAGTCTATTCTATTCTTACACAGAAAATACTGAAGGTAGCAAGATTAGACTTTGGGAACTAAAACCAAAGAACCATGGAAAATGTGTTTCTTCTTTTATGTATTTAATAAACCCGCTTCTGCTTTAATACACTATGCATCCTCATCGAAGATAAATATTACACAAAAATTAAACTTACATAGATTTATACTCATGCTTTACTGTCAGTCACCTTCCAACCTGGCTTGGATTATTGCTCATCACTCTTTTACTTCCTAAACAGAATATTGAGGGAAATTTTTAATTTTGAAACTCAGACGTGTCATGCAGAAGAACTGAGATCAAATCAAGTTTCTATACCCCCAGTTAGCAACCATAGGCATTTTTTGCAAAACCAAAGCTATGAAAGCTTTAATATTAAAAAATAATATTATCACTGTAATCACTTGGTTACATCTGCCTTTGCATATTCCAAAATTTTATACTTGGAAAGTAGAAAAATTTCCTCATATACTTTGTTCATAGAAGTAAGATTAATGCATATGGAAAACCTTTGTACTACCAATAAATTGATGAAATATTCTTAATGTAAATTATCACTATGCAATTGCTGCAACATGTGCTTATTAAATTCTTTCAATAACTGTCATGATGGTGCCTTACAATACCTACAGCAATGTTTTTTCAGCTGTTTCTTAAATAATAAAAATTAAGAGGCTTTCATATAAAACAAAATGACAAGATTCCCTTTGAATTTTTAGGATTAAATAATGCAATGGTACTTAATTATTCAGAGAAAAGTCATTGCAAAGATTTGATAACTTGAAGTCAGTCTTAGCATCAGATTGTTGGTGCTAACGATTGTGATTCCAAATTAGCCTTCCTGTAACAATCTACAATATTGACTAATTATTTACAAATATTTCTGCACATATTCTAGGCAACATTTTTACTGGTTAGGGTATTCGTAGAGCATGGACAAATATGTTTTCATGAAAATGTGAAGGCATTCCCAGAAAATCTTTTGCAGTGCTTGTTCATCAAGCACTGTCAAACTATAGGTTTGGGAACACACAAGATGATCCAAAGACCTGCTATAAATTTCCCTTCATTTCTCCCTTTTTTCTAAGCAATATATTTTGAAAGATTAATCCTTTCTTTTCAATTGTTTGATATAACTATAAACCCTTCAGGCTTGATTCTTGACCCTTAGCCAGCAGCACAGCATAAGACTGAATGCATGACTTAAAGGTATATTACTTAAATACATTTTATCACTAAATATTCTTTGTGGGAGCATTAACTTTTTTACGCATAACATTTAGAGAATTAAATTCTTTCTTCAATTACCAATGCATCTCTTTAAATGAAATCTATAAGTCTACCCTTACTATTCTATGATTCTAAATCCCTACAAAATATGAACTGACACTATTTCATTGACTTTGGTAGGTCAATATTTAGATTCAATACCCAAGTATCAGGTCAGTTGAATCCACGACTACAAGGACCATATGAAAGATGAGGAAAATTCCTCCAAGTCATGATCACATGCTAATGATGTTTGGTTCTCCTGAACAAGATCTTCTTAAAAAATTAATTGTATAGGAAGACACCAGTAGTTGAATTATGTACAGAAGTTTTTTAGTTCAGTTTTTTTCCACATATTTCAATTTAGGACCACAGACATAATAAATAATAAGATAAATGGACATGATATTATTGAAAAAAAAAGAAACATTGCTACTGTGGCAACACAAAGCAGAAACTACAGTTTCTCTTTTCTCCAAGTGAACCATAACTAATATTAATGCATTCCTATGCAACATTTGGACTCAGAAAAAATATTTCAGGAAAAAGATTTAACCGCTTTTAAGCACCATGTTAAAATGCTTTGGATCTCTAGTGAAAAACCATTTTAAAAAAAAACAAGCACAAAACCAAAAAAAAAGAACCCAAAAACCACGAAAAAAAAACCCAAAACTGAAAACCAAAAACCAAAACTCAAACGAATCAAAAACATCACAAAACAGTGAACTTCAGTGTTATCAAGACTGGTTTAATTTAGAAACTTACTTCTGCCAAGAACCTCATCTTCCAGAAATAAACACTAATATTTCATCAACTGCTGTGGGCTACTTAATTTGCTTTTTACATAGAAATACAATGTCAGAGAAACAGAAGAGTCAAGGTTGCCCTATTTTTATTTTGAGATTCTATTCAACTTCACAAGCACAGAAATGGCTGTTATACCCTATTGAGGATTGATCTTTTGTGTTTGTACATCAGGTGTAGGGAAGATGACAAAAGGGATTGAAAATTCTAGTCATAGCAGGGTACCTTGCTTAGCCAAAAATATACTGTGTTGCATTAATGTAAAAAATGTCACAGAAAAACCTTTACATAACTACTCAAAAGTCCACTTGCTCCTCTTCATACTTGTGTTTATAAGGGAGTGTCCTACACCTGAATAGCCTCAATTCAAAATATAAACTCCTATTTCCTGTCAAAATCTTTTTCAGCTTGATTTTTAGTTTTAAAGGACAAGAAGACACACTTTAAAATCCCAGATTGAGGCCTAACATTGCTTTCTTCATTGTATTTAATTTGAATAAAGCAAATTATTTTTATTAAAGATACTGAAAATACAAAAGACCATGGTGGATCATTTCCAAATTTATCTGGTTGACTGCTCTGACATGACAAATAGCATGTAATTTCTGATTCAAACATAAAGCAACTGTAGACCTCATGACAAAGTTAGAAGAAATGGTTACATGCTCAACTTGAACAAGCTAAGCATGAGTCTTCTACGGAAAACAAGGTAAGAAAGACATCCTCGAGAGAGTAGAACTACATATGACTGATATTCAATCTGATCCTAAGATTGTCAAAAAGTATATTACTATATTACTATATAACAGAGCAGTAAAATGTACCAGAACACTGAAAGCTTTTGCATTCCACAAACACTCCTGCACTGCTGAAACATACCACATCTAGACTGCAAAGAAATGTTGATTAGAGAATGAAAAAGTCCCTGTATTGTGTAGCAGGAAATTCCATACTTAATGAAGAAATCATAAATGAAAATAGAAAAAAGAAAATACCATTCACAGGGCAAAAAGGTCTAACTTTGGTCTTTAAAAATGTCACTCTAAGCAATGCATAACAATCCTCAATACTGATTTACTTGACAGCACTGAAGTTTTCCTGACAAGAAGGTTAAGACAACATTGAAATAAAAGCCTTTGAATAAATTACCGTCTCAGTCACTTACTCCCCCAGACAGTAACTATGCCCCACACAGTGGTTTCATTCACTGCTCCGTGGTGGTATGGGGAAGAGAATCAGATGGATAAAAGAGAAAATTCATGGGTTGAGATTGAAACAGTTCAATATGTAAAGAAAAAGCTGTGCATGCAAACAAAGCAAAACAAGGAATTCATTCACCACATCCTGTTCACAGGCAGGTATTCAGCTATCTTCAGAAAAGCAGGGCACCATCAATGCATAAAAGTTACCTGGGAAGACAAATGCTGTAACTCCAAACATCCCTCCCTTCCTTCTTCCCCCGGTTTAACTTGCTGAGCATGACACATTACAGTATGGAATATCCTTTGGGTCAGTTGGTGTCAGCTGTCCTGGCTGTGTCCCTTCCCAGCTCTTTGTGCACCCCCAACCTACTTACTGGTGGGGTGGTGGGATGAGTGGAAGAGGCATTGGCTCTGTTTAAGTACTGCTCAGCATTAATGAAAACATCCTTGAATTGACAACACTGTTTCCAGCACAAATCCAAACCATAGCCCCATAGCAGCCATGCTATGCACTCTATCCCAGACAAAACCAGCACAATGACAAAAAAATAGAAAGAAAAAATACACACAAAAAATCCAACTTCAGGCAACACACCATGAAAATCTGAATTTGAAAAATATGAGGAATAATTTCAATGTCAAATTCTTGTGACATTATTTATAGAAACACCCCCAACTTTTATATTTAAATGATTATACAACACAAAGAAGCTCACCTTTGTGCAATTATTACTTGCCATCCACATGTTAGAAATCTCTCGGGATAAACCAATCCTCCTCTCAGCTACTCAAAAGGGAAAATGTCATCTGTTGTAACAGCAGGTGATCAAACTATTGCAACACACTAATATCGGCTTCCCTATTGTTTAGTTACTTATTGAAGACCACTAATGGTACCACTTTAATCCTGGTGGCATAAGGGTAGCACAAAAATGGAAAAACCCTTGCTCTACATGAATGCCCATGTTTTGATCAAAAGAGAAAACACCATATGGGAAATTGTTTTCTCTGCATCATCATCAATTTCTAAATGCTGTGAAAAGCTTAATATAATTTAGAGATTATTTTTATAGACATCCACATACCTGCAGGCACTCCTGCATTCTTGAGCAATTGCAAATCAGCTATTTATTTTAATTATTAATCACATAGTCAAATTGCTACTACATACTGATTTCTGCAGGCACTAGCACAAAATTTGGCATAACAATTCTACTTAACATTTACAGGAAGAGTTTTCGGCACCTTGTACAAATGTGTAACTGCAACCCATTCCCTAGCTCAATACTACATTTTTCATGCAGTTTGCATTATCATTTAATATCAGATCTGTGATGTGTTGGCCCTGGCTGGACACCAGGTACCCAACAAAGCTCCTCTATAACCTCAGCTGGACAGGGGAGAGAAAATATAAGGAAAGGTTTATGGGTCGAAACAAGGACAAGAAGAGATCACTTTGCAAATTCTGTTATGCACAAAAAAGACTCAACTTGGGGGAATCAGTTTATTATCAATGAAAGCAGAGTAGGATAATGAGAAATAAAACCAAAGCTTAAAAGCAACTTCCTCCCACCCCTCCCTTCTTCCCAGGCTTAACTTTTTACCCCAGTTCTCTACCTCCTCCCTGCTAGCAGCACAGGGGGATGGGGAAGGGTAGTTATGCTCAATTTATCACACATCTCTGCTGTTCCTTCCTGCTCTGTGGGAGGACTCCTCCCACCCTTCCCTTTCTCCAGCATTTTTCTGAATGCTTCCCTCAATCTCTTCTGTTAAACTAGAGGAGGTTAGCCTGCATTTAACCTTTTATTTTACCGCAGGAATTCCCTAATTTTTCTGTTGGAGGCAAAAGCTTAGTCTTACAACTCCCTTGAAATAATAAAGATTTATGGATTCTGTAGACATTTGGAGAAAACAGTCACATTTTCAAGACTGTTTTGTGTGCATAATAGTAGTGTATTTTGACACAGAACTGATTTTGTTCGCAGTTTAGTTTTTTTTTTTTTTCCT
>NDXB01000024.1:15403-36930 GCA_002631895.1 Agapornis roseicollis
TTCAATAAAAAAAAAAAAAAAAACCAACCAAAAAACCTATAATAATTTCTGCCCTAAATAATAACATAACCAGGAAGTGTGTGACTGCTTAACATAAAAAAACCCCAAAAACTTAGAAATGTTGTTTCTAATTGAGTGAATTCATTACGGTCTGAAGCAGGTATTTATAGATGCTTATACTGCAGATGGTGTCAAGGGATCATCTTACTGAATTTTTAAATGAATAGATTTTAGGCTGAATGTTACTTCAATCTAATATTCTGTCACTAAGTGTAAAATGCTGGACAATGTCATTTGTGCAATTAATTAAGCAGCTAATACATTGTGCAGAGGATACTGAATTATATGACATTGGAATTGCATACTATGAAGTGTCATAACCAGGTCAGTTTGAAACACTTTTATCCATCATTATAACATCATCCGGGGCAACAGAGACTGAACTAAATCATACAGTGACTATCCAGCCACTAATTTCTTATTTCAGCCTTGTCTGACCTATATATGCATATCACATTATGATTTCCTCCTTGAATATGCATCGTATGTGACTACTTAAAGCAGCTGTGGTATAACAATTATACTGCAAAATCTGACCACATTTTAATACAACCTTTACCAAGAAAGTTCTATTACACAGAACTAAGAAATATAGTCTGGTAGAAACATTTAGCCAGTACTTCATACTGGTTTGAAGGCAAGCAGGTTACTTGGGCTGCTCCATCCCATTAATCTATGATACTTAAAATGTATATTCCACACCCTTTCTGGAAATTATTGCAAACTATAAATAGTCAGGAATCCCAGTTTTTTAACAGTGTGAAGATCAAAGAAGTTAAAGTCATACAAAGAGTTATATATCGACTGTCATAAAGGTAGGCTGTAATCACCAAAGCAAGTACTTCTTAATAGTGTTAGGAAACAGATTTAGCAATGACATTTTAATCTTTTATAGTTTATGCTGTATTATGGAATTGATGTCTGCTATGCTTGTTACTTACTGAGACTGCATGAATAGCAGTGGTGATTACAAATTTTCTAGTGTATACTTCTTCCTCCCTAAATATTTTTCCAGTAGAAGCCGACATAGTTTGCAATCTGAATTCTGCTGATACTGAACTTTAGTGATTAACATGCTTAACAGCAAGGTGCTCATCCTACTGGAAGAAGCTGAGTTCAGCCAGTTCCAAAATGATTCTTAATTATTTCCCTCCAAAATTGGTTTTGTATTTTAACTGCATAGATCCTTAGAACTAAAGTGGCAACATTCGGATGTGTGACTGGTTTTAGAGCTCTCCAAAAGCTAAACAACCTAACTGGATATTTAGCTCTCGGGAACACATGGAATTTTTCAGTTAACATGTTTTATGGTCTCTGATTCTGTTTATACAGCAGTCACACCTAGATTCAGTAACCATGAAATCTGCACCTGGTTTAAGAAGAGTGGCAATATTTCTGCAGTCCTGCAGACAAATGAAGCATGTGTTGTTACCATTTTACTACATGCTGATTTCAATAGATGGGAAGGCATAACAATATTTCTTTCTTTTCCCAGCTTTTCCTAGAGCACTGCCTTAAAAAGATTTGCGTTTACTTTTCCTGTCATATTTCAGCAATATGCAAGACTGAGATTACCTGATGTGATGAATATATGGATTTACCCTCATGCAAGTATACTAAAATTCTAGTGACCAGTGTATTTATCAAATTCTTCTGCATTTAACATGCACATCATCACACTATGTATTTATGGCAAGCAACTGTTAGAATCAGGATTAGTAGGAGATTCTCAATTAAAATGTGATCTCATAATTCCTATACTTAGTATGGCAACTCAAGCTAAATAAAAAAAGTCTATGCGATACGACATCAACATTCTTTGTTATTTTTATTGTAGGCGAATGACTGCATCATTACATTAACAGCTGTGCTTACAGTATTAACATGATTTATTTCTTTTTAGGAAGACAGACATAGGGGATACATTTTATGCTACTTATGCTCTGATCAGACAAAATTCAATAAATTTAGTCACCAATGACAGAGAAGTTCATGCTGTACGACTGACCTCATGATACTGAATTGGCTTAGGTTCTGATGATGGTTCAAGGCCAAGTTGGACGAAGCCTTGCGTGGCATAGTTTAGTGTGAGGTGTCCCTGCTTATGGCAGGGGGGTTGGAACTAGATGATCTTAATGTCCTTTCCAACCCTAATTATTCTATGATTCTATGATTCTATTCTATGAAATGTTTTAAACAGAAGATTATAAATTACACATATAAACATTTTATCATTCTGAAGAAACTTCCTTTGTCAAACATTTGTTTTCTAATTAAAAACCAAACAAAACAAAACCAAGCAGTTACTTGTTCAGTAGCACAAAAGTAAAAAAACAAAACAAAACAAACAAACAAAAGTAAAAAAAATTAAAAAGGTGTATTTTCAATATGATTCCAGTGTTCTACCATCTCCCCTTACAATTTATTTAAACAGAACTGAGTATCATAGCGAGCACACTACCTAAAAATTGCGGTAAAACGTAGTGTCAGCTGCAATCTTTAAGAAACAGACCACACAAATTTTAGAAGATTTATGACTTAGTGTGTTATCTTCCCATCCTATTGTGCTTTAGACAGTGTGGGACAATTTAAAAGCTCGTATCTATGAAAGTGACTTTAAAATAGAGATGTGGCCATACAGGTATTACAGAAACTGACTCCATTCTTTATCCAGTGGAAAATTAAAAGGCAGCTTCTGTAAAGAGTAGGGAGATATGCATGATACATAAGTTAAGATGGAGAAACAGCGCAGATGAAAATTTCTGCTTGCTACTTAAGGAACATAATTAGCAGCTCACAGCAGGACAGATGAAGGAAGAGGACACAGCTGTAGCATAACACCCTAAAATATAGCTTGAATTGTTCATTACATACTGGCCTCTCCTAGGTTCAAAGAAACATGAATTTGCTCCTCAGCTATTATAACTAAAAATACCATTACAGAAATGTTTAGGTATAACATAGGTTACACTTTTCTTCTAAACTGTCATCTGCAGTTAGATCTTTAGCTCTGAGGAATGTTATAAGCTGTCCTAACATACACACTGATATTAGTGTAGATTACACTGTCACCAACCACCAAAATATAGAATACAAAATGCATAGGTGAGAAAATCGTTAAGTTCAAACCACCGCCTGTCCTAAAAGCAATCGGTGATATGTGACAACATATTTGCCACTAAGATGACACCAAAAGAGTCAAAACTTGCACACAATTAGCTGGTTTATCACCAATAACGTTACTTACTAGTGACCACTTTATTATGGGCTTCTTAGTTTGAGTTTGCTGGTTGATTATCAAGGTTGATTACCACTCTAGTGCTGGTACAAAGTGGATGCAACTAAAGTGACCCACCAGAATTAGACAAGTGAAAAATCAAGCATACAAATATTAGAAATTTATGTTTAAAGAGATTTTTGCCTCTTTTAAAGGGGACAATTCAGCTTGTTGCTAGAATTATTAAAGAATTATTTTTAATTTTTGTTTTTGTTTATTTCTCTCCAGATCCCTCAAGCACATAGATATTTTTTAATCTCTTTGGTACTGAGAATTTCACAGAAAGGCCACCAGGTGAAAAAAAATTAAAGCCTCTCCAGCTCCTGAGAATGACTACAACTAGGGTTAATTCTTCCCAGATTAATCTGTTTTCACTGCTCATTTCTACCCACACAATGCTAATATAAGCAGGAATTTGTAGAATCAGACACAGCAGGGGTGCAATTAATACTCTTTACATTATGATTTGGAATGGAGATGGCAAATAAATGGTGCTGGGTGTAAACTAGCATTCAAGTCACCAAGGAAACAATGAAGTGACAATCTAAAGTTTGCACTTTGCAATCAGAGTTTTGGATAACTCAAAAAGTTTCAAGATAGAATTATGCAGCAAATAACATGACCACATACTGGTTATTCAACATAGCACTTGATAAAGCATTTACATCATTTGGATATCAAACAAACCTTTAAGTATTTGCTTGATACTTCAAATTGAGATATTTTGCAGCAAGCAAATCTGCAAAAATTTCTTTGAGAAAATGCAAGTGCTCTACAAATTAAACTCAAAGAATGAAATTTAATGTCACAGCTATTTTAAGGGCAAATAGAGACTTTAAGTTGCAGGAGGATTATGATTTTGGAAAATGTATAATCAGTTTTGTCAGTGTCATGATTTGAAAATGTATTCAAGTTCATATAGAAAAAATCAGAATGCAGAATTTAATTAAATACAGCTATCTCTTTTTTTAAATAAGGAACAAGAATAGTAAGTATAGCATGCAATTTTTTGCTGATATTTGTAATCTGCATGCTCTGATCACATCCTTAGAAATACTAGTTGGGGTTGTTTACATCCTGTCAAACACCATAAGAAAGATGCATAGTACTTTTCACTTCTTATTTTTACAGGTCACTTGCTTGTTTTTGTGAAAACCAGAAGCTGACAACAGTTTGCCCTTCATGAACTAATTTGATGCTTATGAACATCAATCTGAATGCAGTCAGTATGGGAGTGCGGGGGAGCCAAAGCTTTTGTAACATGTTTAGAAGTAGGCAGTATCTTATAAACAGCGTATCAAATATATAACAGATCATAATACTTGAGAATTCAACAAGAAAAACTACACTTACTTCACAAATGTACATCAACTAAAGTTGTCAGTATTACAGGTTATGTTACTCTTCAATTCGTACAAATCACAATTTAAAGTATCCCTTATAGGTATTAAACACACATATTATGGTATGTTACCCACACTGAATGCTGTTTTACCATACAAACTGACCAATTTCAACAGAATATTTTCTAGAGTAGGATCAAAACTTTGCTCCTGACAAACACTATGATTTAGCAAACAAATTGAGTGTATTTTTCTAAAATGTCAGTATATCTATTTTTAGATACCTGTTAATACTGATTAAATAAAATTACAAGGTAAGTCAAATGAGAATTTCCTGATATTCCATTAATTTGCAATGCTATCTTCTCTGCATTTGATTCAACTATAGACAATCCAAATGATATTTAAACGGCAAGAAAATGGCTGTTCTCTCACTGTGTCACATTAACACAAATAATACTCTAATTTAGAACTTGTCACTACTTTCCACTAACAAAAAAACCAAGTACCATGCAAATTTGTCCCACTGCAAGTACACACACCAGCTTTAAATAGCTAATTTGGGGAGCTCAGGAATTAATATAACCTACTTAAGTTTTTAATCTAACTCCTCAGGTAGGTTTTACATTCACTATGGTTATATTGGCCATACCTAAGCAGACCAAAGTGCAATAGTATCTCTCTGCAAATATTTTTTTTCAGTTTCCAAGAATTTACAAGAAAAGGGTCTTTTGAAAGATGGATCCTTCTCTTCTGTCATCAGCAGCTATATTTCCTAACATGTAAAATAATGTTTTCTGACTAATTGTTCCATCCACCAAAAACATGGATAGGTAACAAAAAATCCAGGTAGAGGAACAGCATACCCATAGGATTCCTGTGTCACTATAAAAATCCATCAAGATCTGATCACTGATTCAACTCCTTTAATCTTTTCCAGTGTTGCAGGAAAGAAAGGGGAAGACCAACAGGCAACAAAATGGATGCTATGCTGCACTCTCCAGAAGACATTTGCAAAGAGAGCTGAGATCTTTTTATTTTGCACAACTCATAACATGGAATTTCTGAAGAAACTATTCTGCTGGTTTTACAAAAAGAAGGGAAAAAGAACTTAATAGAAAAAAAAATCTATTCTAGACAGGTTGAGAGATATGACACTGTATCCACTGCGTGTGCATGAGGATTCCTATCTATCCTATTTAGCTCATAGTTTTGCTCTGAATACTACTCTCTTGATCTTTTTAATTCTGTGACTTCTTTTTTGCATAATACATTAAAAATCGATTGTAGTGGGATATGACCCTTTTTTCTTTGATAGAACAAAAAGAACTTAGAAATCTGACATTATAATTGCTGTAGACAAACTGTTCAACAGCTTTCTCATTCTGAATATATTTTAAATTCTCACTGACAAGTGACTTCATCAATGTTACTATAAGAATGTTTTTTTGTCTCATTAAAAAAATAAAAGGGAATAAAAGCAATATTCTTTTCATACTTTGTTTAGCCACTGATTTTCAGAAGCTATTAGCAGGGTTCCAGGCTTACTTCTTCACTCCCTTTCTGACAAATAGCCTAAAATATTAAAGGAAAAGAGTCATATTCATCTAAAGTTAAGATTGAGTATAGCTGGACATTGAATAAGCTAGTACAAGAGAAATTAGTTTGGGTGGGGTGGTGTTTGTTCGTTTTTTTTTTCTCACAAAGAGTATTTAGTTATTTATTTGGAGTAGTTTTAGAAACATTTTCTAACACAGAAGTACCATTTCTCACTGCTAATCTCAAGACATGAACAAGGAACAAACCTAACAACATTACTGAAAATATTATTGAATATATCAAATGATTCAGAAAAACAGAACATAAATATTAAAGAGATGCATGAACAGTGTAGCTTTATAAACGTAAAAGAGAAGAGGCTTGATACTTAACATTATCAGAAATATTAAGAACCTGGGCAACACTACTCATATAGCCAATTTAAAAGCTTAGCCCATCCTAGGATACCACACATTGAAGGGATCAAAGAACCCCCTTTCACTTCCATGTGAAAAACTCTGCATGAACACAAGTGTAATGCCAGAGAAACTCTTTTTGGAGGAGGAGTAGTAAATATAGAAAAGTTAATATCCCATTCAGGTCCCCAAAAGAATTGTGTGTGCTAAGTGTCTTAAACTGCGCTTCCTTGATCATCCCACCACATGCATAGTTTACTCAAGCCTTAGTGTTTGCTTTGAATTTAGACTTCAAACTGAGCAACAATTTCAATGAGGAATTTCAGTCAGAGCTTCTTTTCTCTACAAAGATGTTTAACTTATGTTGTTTAATTGAGGATGTAGAGTAAATGTTATCAGTTAGCAAAGCGCAGGATACAACTGAAGAAAGCCTCCCTGGCAAGAGGAGCAGAGATTGACCATGCCTGAGCCCCATCACCCTGGCTGTGCCAGTTCCCTTAACAAAGAAAATCCACATGGAAAAAGGAGCAACAAATTATTTCATGCTTGCTGGACTACTTATGATTCTGCTTGCTTCTGTATCAACACTATTGTTTTAATTGAAAACCCTTTGGCAGGTAAGAGCTGAACGCTTAATGTGAACTTTAGGCATATGGTTTAGTGGTGGACTTGGCAATGTTAGGTTTATGGCTGGACTCGATGACCTTGAAGGTCTTTTCCAAACTAAATGACTCCAGTTCTATGATTCTACATTAGTAGAGAAATTTCATAGTTATCTTGATACTTCCTAGAAGAGATATTAATCCAGCTATGTGTTTATTCCTTTTGCTTCTGGTAATATTAGTGAGCAATCAGAAGACCTTTAAACTAAAAGTAGGAATATTCCAACAACAGAGACCAAAATTCCCCTTTGTGCTTACACTAAAGGGTGCCAGAATTTATGATTTACTTTGCAGAAGATTCCTGAAATGAACAAAAACTTCTGTGATCATTGCTGCAGTCTTAGCAGTGAGTAAGCAAGAACTCTGGAAAAGGCAAACTCAGATTCATATTTCATGGCTCATTATAATCCAAAACAGTATGCAAAAAACTGATGCAAAAAATTATGCTACTATTATACTATACTACAGACTGACAGGACTCTCCCATTTTGCCTGTTGCAGTTGTTTCACTCTGCTGACAAAAGAATTACGGATTCACTGCAACAGAAAGAGATCATGGGACTGTTTGTGATCCTATAGTTAACTGTGTTAGGCACTTACCTGTGGTTTGAAGGTGATTGCAGCCCTTTCCCCAGTGTCTTCAGGATATTGTATGTGAGTCTGCATTCTTTTACAATAAATAAAAAAGACAATACTAAGAATTTGTAGGATTTCCTCCATAAGAGTGAGCTTCATGGTCCACAGTTGTTACCTGTCCCCACATGCTTGAATTTTGATATACTATGTCAATTTATAGATTCCCATTTGTTATATGTAATCTGAAATTCTCTTAAGGGAAAAATAAAAAATCAAAACCATACAAGCATGCTGAAATGTCTCAGCTGCTAGATGCTTTTAAATATTTTAAATATTCTCTTATTTCCATACAACCCTGGAATTGAAGAAAAACAAAATTAATAATTAATTTTAGAATGACATCATCTCATTTGTAAAATGGAAATTTCCTTCTGCCTAAACCCAGTGACTCCTGGGAAGTGCTAACTACTAACACTTCCAGGTTAATGTCAATTCTTTACCTCTTCCTGATTCTTTCTTGCCTTGTTTTCCTGTTGTCCTGTAACTACTTGCCTGTCAAAGTGCTGCACTATAGCTTTCTAACACCATCTCCTGCTTGTTTGACTTATGCTATTCTCTTTTTTTATGCTCTGTAATAAATCTTTACAAAGAACAGTAGTTTAGGTATATTGTTACAGCAAAGGAAGCATTTGGGTTGGACTTGATGATCGTAGAGGTCCCTTCCAACCTGGTAATTCTGTGATTCTGTGATTTTCTGACCAAGTCTGCTACTCTCTTCATTATCGCATTTACTCTGTTTCTAAATTATGCTCTGAAATGAAAGATAATAGGACCATTGAGGAAAATACTAAGGCAATTATTTTCTTAAAGAATTCCAGTATTCTAGTTAGGTAGCAGAGACCAATGAAATGAACAAATCCTAAATTATCTCTATCTCTACATGTTGTGGTTTAGCTGGGATAACTGTCAATCCTTCACTCCAAATCAGAGATTATTTAAAACAGACACTTCTTCTCAGGTGAGTCAACAATTGTAAAACGAGAAAATAAACTCTATTTCCTCATAGGCCAAATCTTCTTAGAAAAGACAGGAGGAATATGGTAGGGGGGTGCAGCCACAGTTTGAGACTTAGGGTGTGAATTAAGAAAGGACCAACAACAACAATAAAATAACATCAGGATTGCTCTTGCTTTTGATATAATTGATATTCTGAAACATAATTATCCCATCTCCGGTGTGTACTCTCATAGTTCTTTTTGCTGCTTCTTTTAATACATTCATTCCAGGGTCACACTGCAGTGCATGAACTGAAAACACAAGGGTGTTTCTAAAATTCAATGCAGTCTTGGGTGGAAGTGCTAGAGCTACCACATTATCCAGGGGCGGAAAAATCCCCTTGTACAGAGGCAGGCTATAATGCTTATAATCCTACATAATACATAATTATTCCATGCAGATTCAGCTGTTTGAACTTAGCATGGTATATGCAACACATGATGCCATAGTGTCACATAGGCATTCTCTCGGATCTACTTTATGGTAATTCTCTACTGATGAAATACAGCTTTTCATACCTTAACTTAATCAAACATCTCCCTGCATCTTCCTGAGACGTGTTTGGTGTAATTCTGCAGTTTAGGAGAGAACAACAGATGAGATAAATACCCAAGGATAATCCAGCACGGATTTCCATAGGTTTGGATTGCAAAGTTAGATACAGTTCTTGCTATTAGTATGTTAGAAATACTTCTCATTAAGTAGCCAGTGAGTTTATGAAACCACTACGAAAGTGATCTGGATAGCATTCTATTACTTAACCATTTCTAATTACCTAGGAAGAAGCCACTGCTCCAGGCTACAAAACTGGATAGCTTGTTACAGAGCATTGTAGATGCAGACTACAGTAAAGGATTATACATAAACTTTCAAATAAAAAAAAAAAAATAGATACTATTGTTTTAGGATACAAAATAAATATTTCAATAAAGAACTGTACCACTTACATTTGACAGATGTTTTAGGATCTGGTATTGCACATATCTTCCTGTGAATGGAGTCCAAATTCTTTCTCACCTTCAGGACATTATTTTAAACAGGCAGCTTAATTACTGCCTGAATTCACTAGTTTTCTGCAGGGTATGTGCACTCTGCAGTTGGTTTAGGAATACTGGGACTTTGGCTAAGAACAGGCATAAAATATCTTTGGTGTTTTGCCCCTGGAATGTATTTCTAGATACCTGAAGTAGACATCTAACACCTTTATCAAAAGTTTGGAATTTGCCATCATACAAGTATCAGAATTTTTGAGTGTCCTTAAAATACATGCCCTTTCTGATGGTAGATAAAAAATGGCATCACAGAACTCACTCCAGGCATTCACTTCTTTTGAATGTATATTCTTTAATATCTGTCAATACATTATACGTGCCAGGAGTATTAGAGGACATCTTTTAGGAAGCTACTAAGACATGCTTTACGTCCACTACTTGCTTTTGTCTCTTGCTCTTCATTGAGAGGAAATACTTTCGCATCTATTGCTTTCTAAGTTCACTGCATGGATGGAGTTCATAGCTATAAATCTTACCTACAGTCATTCTGATTTGGCTTTTTAGCTTAGACACAGCACCACACCACAGCAAGTATTCAGCATCCTATACACAGCTAGCTTAACCTAACCTCCACTAAGGCTGTCTCTGAATCACTTTCCCAGCTAACTGGTGCCAGGTCAATACCCCATCTGGTTTCTTCACATCCAGCAGACATTCATATGAGCTACATCCCCAGTCCTGCACTGCCTGACCATCAGGCCAGTTTTTGGTTCTCTAAAATCAATTACATCATCCAGCAGATGCCTTAATGATACCACGCAGCTTCTCACATTGGCTCTGATCCCTGGTGAACAGTTTGAATTTCAATTGCTATCAAAAGTTCATTTAAATTAAAAATAATTTTTTGGAAATGTTTATAAAGTGGAAAGTACGTTAACACAAACATTTAAGCACATGTGGATGTAGAGTGTCAAAAAAACATGGTAAAGCTCTACAGAACTCTTAGTTTTTCACTGTAAAAGTAATCTGAAAAAAAAGCAGACTGAGAGTCACAGTCATTTACCACATTTTCTTGCTCAGCAGAATTTTTTAGGCTAAAGTACAAGTATTGAAAATGCTTAGTGTTTATCTATCAAGCAATGCCATTGTAAATATTAGAATTTGTAGCACTTATCAAATTGTTGAAAGCCTCTGTTCTGTCGGCATTTAGAATTGGATAGAGGCTGAGGCATGAAAAGAATCACTTGCAGTAGCACTTAGATAAGTGCACCTATTCAAAGCCTATGCTGTGTCAACTGTCACACTGCTCTCCCCCAGGAACAACTCTAAAGTGAAAGTACAATATACACACACTACTTCAGCTAAGAAGATTTAATGTAACTACAAATTAAGGTTAGGGTCAAAATAAAATACAGCTCTAAAAATATTTCTTCAATTTTTAATACTGCTCCAATAACTATTCCTTGATATTGAGGAAAAAAAAAAAAAAAAAAAAAAAAAGAGAGTCCTTTTTTATGTGACGAGGTATCCCAACAATCAGCTTGCCATAAGGATCTGCACAGGGATTTTACAGCAAATTGTCCCAAATCTTAGCTGATATTAGTCAAGATTTTTTAGAATTTTGAAGAACTGTTGTAAACTGACAGTGAAAAGTTTAAGACACTCTGTGAAAATCTTACATGTAATTAGAAATAACAGAAGGAAATTGTACTGTACCCTCTCCTTACTGGAAAGGCAGGGAGGTGACAAAAAAAGATGCCAAAACATGCATTGAGTTATTGCTCTTGTGCTCATAATAGAGTTGGTTTCTGCAAATAGAAATGGTTTACTCAGAAGATAGACATTTACATGAAAAATGAGAAAGTCTATGATATCTTAAAAAAAAAAAAAGTGAAATGACCTTTTCTACATCATGATGGGAGGAAACTTATTAGATAAAGACCCTACTGCTTTCAAGGACACTACTCATACTGTGAGTTGCCTGAGATTACAAAAATAGTTATTACAATAGCATATAATGGTAGTGATTCGTCTATGAATGAGACTCTCATATTCCCCAGCAGCTGATATTTTCTAAGTTTGGTAAAAAACTGTTCTTTTGGATATATTTTCTAGTCAGGTGTTGTATGGGGCTTGCAACTTTTACAGAATTTGGTACGTACCATGGTCAGAGGGCAAAATGTTAGATTACTTTCTGCTTTTGTATAGCACTGTAATAACTGCTCAGCTAGCCAGTTAAACCGGAACACTTAGCCAGCAGTGTACAGAGATGGACAAGGCAGCCAACAGCATCCTGGCGTATGTCAGAAATAGTGTGGTCAGCAGGACCAGGGCTGTCCCTCTGTGCTCAGCACTGGTAAGGCCACACCCTGAACACCATGTTCAGTTTTGAGCATCTCACTACAAGAAAGACATCAAGGTGCTGAAGCATGCCCAAAGGGCAGCACAGGTGGTCAGTGGTGTGGAGCACAAGTCTTATGAGGAGCAGCTGTGGGGACTGGGGCTGTTTAGCCTATCTCTTTCTACAGGAGGTTGTAGCAATGTAGGGGTTGGTCTCCTCACTGAAATAACAACTGGTAAAATGAGAGGAAACAGTCTCAAGTTGTGCCAGGGAAGGTTTATACTGGGTATGAGAAAAAATTTCTTCACCTAAAGGGTTCTCAAGCACTGAAGAACAAGTAAGAGCAGAAAGTAGCTACAGTACACTGGGTCATACAAGTAAGGAAGAGCCTCACACCCCAGGATCTGGGTTACACAACAGCCTGCATGTCTTGGGAGAATACAACCTCAAGAAAAAAAAAAAAAAAAACCAAACCAAACCAGAAAAACATACTTAAAGCTAGCACAGAAGAACAAAATAGCAAAAAAGTACAAAGGCAAAGAAATTCTGGTGACCTGAGCTATCCAAAGGAGTAGGATTTCGCTGCCTTTGCATCCTACACCCAAGAAAAAAAAAATAAATAACATAATTAAGGTTTTATGGAAAACATCATCCTGTTGGAGCTGACAACTCACCAGTAAGAGAAAGAAGAAAATTCATTGCTTGGTAGTTTATCTTATAAATAGTACAGCATCTGAAAAGCCAGTTTTCTAAGCAATAGCAGGTCTGCTCACAGGCATATACATTCCCCCAGGAGCTCCTACTGTTATTCTCTGTTTATATCATAGAGGAGTCAAAAGTACTCATGGCTTCTTTCCCTCCCTAATTACAGCAAATTCATCTCCTTTCCATTTTCTCAGGTTCTCCTCCAAAGGCAAGAGTCATTTCAATGTTCTGAATCGGAAACAACTTTTTAATTTTGACAGAGATCACCAGAGTTAACATTTAGAGACAACATAAGTAAATGTTGTAATTACCCAATTTAAAGTTTATGTAAAACTTAATAGTCTATTATTTGAAGTTTATACAATGTTAACTGCTTCATATATATCTGGAGGATATTCTTAAAAACCATTTACTCCAGAAATGTGTGATTTTTTTGAGATTACAGAACAGACTGTTTTGCATGTTTCAAGGCAAATTAATCTGCATGGTTATGACTTGGACACAAGGAGCTGTACTTGACATACAAACTCTCATTCTGAGTCTCAAGACAAATTATCCTACACTGGTGAGAAAATAAGCCAAGTTGCTCTATAGTGATCTTTGCAGTGCTGACCAAGGAGTAACATTTAGAGCCATTTTTCATGTTTTCAGTTTATTAGATAGCTGTTGACTACAGAGCCAACAGTGAGGTCCCCAAACTTGCTCACCGATTGTCCTGTATGTACAACAGCAACGGCTGATCCATAATGGTTCAAATGGTTCTCCTAGATTTGCAAATCCACTATGTACTTCCTATTCTCTATAACTTATATTGCTACATCAGCCCACATGGAAATGAAACAACTACTTTTTCCAAGCTATGTCTCATAAACCTTGCATTTCAATACTGGAAGCTAACTTTAAAGTTTAGATCATAGCAACACACTTGTACTGTAATGTGTTTAAGGGTCTGTCAGTCAGAACAACTGACAATAAATACTAGTAACAGTCAGAAAGAAAATAAGCGCAATAAGCAATCTTTTCTGAGAACTTACAGATGTTTCCTAACTTAAGATACCACCCCTTGATCTCCTTGTCTTCTCTGAATTGGATCTCTATCAAAAGAAAAAATCCTGTTTATTGCTGAATGATAAAAGATGGGTTAAGCAATGAATTACTCAACCTGCATATGGCTATCCAGCAATGTTGTATAATTGAAAGAAAACACTTTGTTCTCCCTCTAAGAATACATCAAAGTTTCAACACCATAAAGACTGGATCAATTGCTTTTCAAGGCTGCTGTAGAAGTTTCAGATTCAAATGCTTTCCACACTGCTGGACCCCCGACATACACTTCCTTTCACTAGAACTTTCTGCTTCACAACAACAACCCAGCTGAGGTCTCAAACTCAGCACACATTCTGTCTCACTAACTTGCATTATTTACCATTTCTGTTAGGTGCTAAGGAGCCACATTCTATGCAAGCTATTGTGAGACCTTCTTTAAAAGACCCATAAGACAACACACCTGCCATTTATATCTTATCCCTTACACTGTTTTACAAATGCAGATGCATGTGGTTTGAATCCCTCATTAGTGTGGAACACGAACAAAAGTGTCAAAGCAATGAACTATATTGAAAAATCAGAGTAAGGGCAGGGTCTGCATTTGTAAGATGCTGACATTCAGCTCAGACTTGGAGTCAGCTTCAGAATTTACAACTGAAATAATTGGCTGTAGCCTCACTCAGGGGAAAAATGCAGACTAAAGCTGCAGTGCAACAGATCTTACATTATTGTTTCACTGTAACACTGATACTGAGAGAGTTAATATATTCTAAAATATTGTCAAATTTTTATTACAAATTTAACTATGAACAACTTCATAGTTTTAGAGTAAAACACCTTTGAACAGTACAGGACTTAGTATATGTGCCTTATTATGAACACAGGGACATGTATGGAGCCTGATCACTAACATTCTTCATATCCCCAGATTCCTTGCAGATCAGAAAACTTTAGGCTCATTTCTATAATAGCACCTACCAATTAACTATTGATGTACAGGTTTAGCCATTTATTGCAAAATCCTTCTCACTTCAACGGCACAGATCTGAAATTACTTTGATAATTCATATGAACATACATTCTATTTTGTGTTCATTTATTCTCGGCATTTAAAAAGGACAATTTTATACTGCTCAATTACAGAAAACATGAAAATACAAAAACACACCCAGGAACAAATCACCATGATAGCGCAAAGTGCCCTACATTCATGGCCGCTGCATTGCCACTTCTTATAACAGGCAATTAACAGAAACAGAAATTACGTGAAAATCTGAACCAAGAAAAATGTGATGCTCTTTTGGGAAAAACCTGTAAAGACATACAAGACCTGGTGGGCACTAAATCAAGATTTTAATAAGCTGAAAAGGAAGCAAATTTGAGAACCTTTCATGGATAATCTTACAGACTTTTCTAATGGTGGGAGGCTCTCCCTCAAAAGTTCAGATAGCATGGAAAGAGTGATGGGTTCTCCTTTTTGCTGCAGTGATTGAAAAAGCTGGAACACATTACTGTGCTTTCAAAAAGCTATTCCAGATCTTCTCATTGCATTTAATTTTGCAGTAGAATTTTAGGCTTTGAATGCCATATGCAGAAACAATATTTAAATAAAAATAAGAAAGGCAAAGTCTAGATGCATTAGAAAATTAGACTCTTCTGAAGTATATCTGAAAATTAAAGTATTTTGATAAGTTTTTTGTTTTTTTTTTTTTTTTAAAAAAAAAAAAAAAAATTTNTAAATAAAAATAAGAAAGGCAAAGTCTAGATGCATTAGAAAATTAGACTCTTCTGAAGTATATCTGAAAATTAAAGTATTTTGATAAGTTTTTTGTTTTTTTTTTTTTTTGAAAAAAACATAAATACATTTGGAAAAAAATCCATGCAACCTGGAATGAATTGGCAACTTGACATCAACCATGTCTAGAATGTTTTGATTTCTCAAAAACAATTTTACTTCAGAACTTATTTCTTAAGGAGCAAGCTGCCCCTTAAGAAATTAACGTTTAGTAGGATATGGATATAAGTAGACTTCATGTAATACTGGACTGAATCGTTTTTAACTTTTTTTCTTTTGGTAGGAATAACTACATTTGTGGCAAGTGTATCTATTCCTCTCTTGCCTTACTGAAGGTAAAACTTTTTATACTATACAGGGAAATTTCACATAAAGTAAAAATATTCCGGATTGCTTCTTTTCTGAGAGGTGCCTTTTACCTTCTTCTCCAAGAGACAGAGGACAGTAATATAATATAATATAATATAATGTACAGTTTTACAGAAATTGTTATAAGCTCGAACAATTTTGAAAATAAAATGTGAATACTAACTTGTCCAGCAAACTGAGGCTTACAGAGTAATTCTGTTAAATATAATTGGGAGCAAAACTACTATTGAATATATCCTGTTGATACTGTCACAGTACCTACAGCTTGGAAGAAAGTCAGTAGGATGTTTTACTTCCAGTTCCACTGTAATTCATTCACAAAGGGGTCTAAAAAGTGGTATGGGTCTATAAAACTATCTAGACATAGATATTATGCATTGAATATATGGTACTATGCTGCCTTGCTCATAAGTTAGTTATTATTATAAGCATATTCCCATCAGTTTAAGAGTGAAATTGCTTTGTATGGTTTCTTTTCACATAAGACAATACTAGGGCTCTAAGCCAATTACTTCATTTCTAAAGGGTCTTCTTCAGAGCTGTCATTAACATATCAAAGTCACCTGAAGCCAGTTAGTTATGTAAATTATGTTTCAAAAATAAACACAGCTACATCCAGCCTTAATATGTTACCAGACAAAAAGTTACATTATCTCCTAATTTGGGCCTTCATCTTAGCATAGCACTTTCTCTCTCCACTAAATAGTTTTATAGTTAAGGAACTACTACAATTTTTTCTGAAAGATTTAATTACCTGCTGAGAATAGAATGTCCTGCATCCTGGTCTCTTACAGACTCACAAAATTGTAGAATGGTTTGGATTGGAAGGAACCTTAAAGCTCATCCAGTTCCAACCCACCTGCCATGGGCAGAGACACCTTCCACCAGACCAGGTTGCTCAAAGTCCTATCCAGCCTAGTCTTGAACACTTCCAGGGATGGGGCATCCACAGCTTCTCTAGGCTACCTGTGCCAGTGTCTTATCACCCTCATGGTAAAAATACCTTCTCTAGGTATGTTCTAATTTTTTTTTCATTCCTTAATCCTGTTGTCACAGTAGCCAGACATCCATGGCTTATGTGCTAAGGAGGCTGCCAACCCATTATTTTAAATATTTAACCTGAAAAAGGAACTTTCAGTTCTGTATGTCAGTATGCCATTAATCACTGATTTGCCCTGTTTCTTCACATGACAGCCTACTAATTATTATTTTTTCTTTTATAAATGTTAAAAAGTTACTGAGAAACCGTCTTTGGTGGCATGAATGTCAACAATATTTTTGGAAAAAAGAAAATTGAGCTTTAGATTTTGTTAAATACTCACGAATGCCACATTATTTCTATCCCAAGTTTAGCTACATTTATGGAAGGTAACAATTAAACAAACTGTTTAGTGTTTCAGCAAATCAGAATTATATTATGCTACAGATGCACACGCATTTTTTTCTTCACCTTGTACACACTTCACCAAGCCTTGTACATACCAAGTCACCATGTTGAACCTACTCATGAAAAAAAGTCAATGGGAATATTTATTTGCAAGATAAGTACAAGTTTGCATAAACATGTTCTGATAAAGGGAAAATTACATAAATTTAAAACTAATTCTGCTGTTGCTTCTGATCTCCAGAGGTCAATGTCCTTACAGAATCACAAGCTGAGTTTAAAAGATTTTGAACACCACTCTAGAAGCCAACTAGGATAAGATTCAGTCATCAGTGGGAAGCTGTGACATCATATCAAATGTTTTGTTGCTTGCTCAGTATTTTGAATCAAAAATGCAGAGTCAAAGCCCTTGAGGCAAAGATTTTTCATGAAATGATATATACATTGGAAAGGATAAATGCAATAGAGGGATTTAGGCACCAATGCTTTTTTTTTTTGTGGGCAACATGCCAAACTTAATCAGGTTGTTTCCCATGCTTGCCTGATTTGATAAGAAATAACACCTACTGAAGGTGCCTGATAGCAAGTGGCAAAAATGGTTGTATTCAATGCTTGCTTTCTTAAAAAAAACCAAGCCAAACCAATCCAAAATGTATCAGAAATATTATCTGTCATTAAACAGTTTTCTATCAAGAATTCAAAAATATGATCATTCAATAGCTAGCTAATATATCTTATTTAAATCACTAAAGATTAATTTAACATTTGTGGTGGGAAATAATGATGTCTGGAATACAGAATGTAATAATCTCAGGGGAAAAAAGCATTGTTCTCACTAAAGACTTAGAGTGACACAAACTAGAAATTTTGGAAAAATTGATGTGAACATAATTCACAGTATTGCAAGTGGTTTGACTAATTTATCACTTATTTCAACTAGAATAGCTTCCAATTCTATGCTCTACATCTGCTTCCAGGACCTGATGCAGTGCCAACAGAAGTTTGAGGGAATGTCCAAATTCATTTAAATGAGGTCTGTATCAGGAGTTTATCTTCCATTACAGCAGAGAAATATAACTACACATAGAATCTTTCACATAGTTCCCTTCATCTAGGAAGTAATTTCCCTAATAACATGGATATGCATTGAAAACAAATGTGTTTATGCCAACACCCCTCACACTATTAAGGTGAACAGGATCATTACACTGAGGATCAGATTACATTGGAACAAAGCCATGTGCTTCTGCCCTCAAAACACAATGAAATTTGAGCGTTCCAGAATTCCAGGCTCTTGCATCAATTGTTTCTGTTTCAGAATAAATTTCCTTTCAATGTCCTGTTTGATATTAAAGGACTGGAACCAACAAACCATAGTTAAATTAATATTGTCACAGATCTGAATGGTGCTGCTTCTACTCAGTGTTATATCCATAAATACAGAGAGAATTTTGAAATACCTGAATTTGATTAGCTATGATTGGCAGAGGTTCAAATAAACTCATAATTAAGCCCAGTGATTCAATAAAAGTTTAGATAAGAAGTTTTTTGATGAGACTAAGCATGCTAGATTAAGCACCTTCAGGTGTGGCTTTCCTCAAATGAAATCTATTAATAACATTGCCAAGAGGAGAAGTTTCAGATCTGCTTCTCACATACCTTGCAGAATTCCATTAATCTGGCAAATTTCAGATTAGAAATTACCTTCTACTTCAGTTTAACCATGACAAGTGCAAGGTCCTACACCTGGGTTGGAGCAATCCCAGGCACAGCTACAGGGTGGGCAAAGAGGAGATTCAAAGCAACCCTGCAGAGAAAAACTTGGGGGTGGTGGTCGATGAGAAAATGAACATGAGCTGACTGTAGTGTGCGTTTGCAGCCCAGAAAGCCAACCATATCCTGGACTGCAACAAAAGGAGAGTGACCAGCAGGTCGAAGGAGGTGGTCCTGCCCTTTACTCTGCTCTTGGGAGACCTCACTTGCAGTATTGTGTGCAGTTCTGGTGTCCTCAACATAAAAAGGACATGGACCTGTTGGAACATCTCCAGAGGAGGGCCATGAAGATGATCAGGGGACTGGAGCATCTCCCATACGAAGACAGGCTGAGAAAGATGGGACTGTTTAGCCTGGAGAAGGCTGTGTGGAGACCTCCTAGCAGCATTCCAGTATCTGAAGGGGGCCTATAGGGATGCTGGAGAGGGGCTCTTCATCAGGGACTGTAGTGACAGGACAAGGGGTAATGGGTTCAAACTTAAACAGGAGAGGTCTAGACTGGATATAAGGAAGAAATTCTTTACTGTTAGGGTGGTGAGGCACTGGAATGGGTTGCCCAGGGAGGCTGTGATTGCTCCATCCCTGGAGGTGTTCAAGTCGAGGTTGGATGAAGCCTTTGGTGGCATGGTTTAGTGTGAGGTGTCCCTGCTTATGGCAGGGGAGTTGGAACTAGATGATCTTAAGGTCCTTTCCAAACCTTACATCCCCTGGCACAAGTTGTACTGAAATGTGAGGACACCCCTTAGGCTTCAGGCTTTGCAAAGGGAAAAGATCCTGCCCATGCACTTTTGGTAAACTCTACCCTTTTCTGTTCTGTTATTCCAAAGTGGTCTAGCCACATTGAGATATGCTCCATAATGTTTTAGAACATTAATTTTTTAATGTAGGACATACATTCATGCCATACACAATTTTCATCACAAGTTTTCATTGCTAGATGAAAATAAATGTCAGTACATTAAAAGCTTACTAGAAATTCACACTCAGCATTCAGAGCTAGTTAAGAAAATAACTGATTAACAGCCTTATAGTAATGCAGGAAGTCTTTATCCAGGGCTGTTAGTTCAGCCCAATGCAAATGACTGAGATGGTCTTTAGTACCTGCTTGAGCCTGGCTGCCAAACATGATAAGCCAGTTACAGACAGATGATGATTTGCTGCTCCTGTTGGAGCTGTAAGCAATAGTTGCAGAAGTGTAACATGCAAAAAAATGCAAAATCAAAAAGATGTCAATGTCTAGTACTAGCAAAAGAACTGTTGCTGTTACTCAAGCGAACTGCTGCCTTTTAGAGAATTAAACAGTGACAACTTTGTTTGCTCCCTATTTAAGATGACAGAAATCAGGGTATATTACAATCTCTTCTACCTCCAACTTCCTGTGCAGAATAACTCCATCCAGAAATAAATCTTGAAAACCTAACTGATTATACAGGACAATTCTAGATTTCATTTTCAGTTAGGAGCTTAGGTGGCAAACTGGGCAACACTGATGAATGCTAAACAGCCTGCAACTGACTTTACACAACTTTCATGCCAGCTCTGTAACACACTGAAGAACATAAAAAGTAGAAAATACAAAATCAATTTAAAATTATATGGAGATAAGCACTGTATACTAAAAACAAACAAACAAAGAAGAACCAGAAAACAAAACAACCAATTAATATTTATTATTTCAAGATTCAACCCAGCTCTAAAAGCTAGTTTCCTTTACATATCTTATTCTAGCAGTACGCTAAGGAAAAAAGAATATCCAAAACTATTTAATCAGGTTTCTGACATACTTTCCTAGTAGATAATTCACTTATGTCCAGGTGAACATTCTTAAAATCTCATTATTAACTGTGAAATATTTCTCCAACGAACGCCTTGTGAGACCTACATGGAAATATAAAAAATTTTACTCTTTCACAGATGAGTTCTCACTACTGTAAATTTAGACCTCCTATACATTCAGGAGTCTATATGGAAAAGCTTGAGGTTATCAGCTGCCCAGATTACTTGACCAGAAGTAAGCTACTTGTAATAACTGTAGGACAATTCAGTGAAATGGATTCTATTCATCTTGCAATGAAATGCTGAAATACCAGGTGGGATAAATGCAGGTAACACACTAAAAACAACTTAATATTTCCATTTGAGGCTAAATTTCCTTATTTTGATGTTTGGTTTTTCTTTTTTTTTTTTTTTTT
>NDXB01000024.1:37121-54418 GCA_002631895.1 Agapornis roseicollis
TTTTTTTTTTTTTTTTTTTCCCAAGTGGAAGGATAAGCTGAAACTTTCTACAAAAATGAAAATTTCAAGCAGTATTTTTTAGGGAATGTACAAATGCCACGTTCAGTGTGAATATGGCAAGTTGAAAATATATCCTTTTTTTTTTGTTTGTTTGTTTTTTTTTCCACCCTCTCCTGTTATGCAACGGAATGGTCAAACTGGCAATGAAAAAGTCCTCTGTTTCATCAGCACTTGATAAAAAAATACCCCAAAATAAACATGATCCCTCAAAATAGTTCCATTTCATCCAGTTAGCACTCTCTGATGGAAACAATTTCTCTCTAGTTTGAAAAGTTATTTGGAGAATACTTTTTGTCAAGTATAGTCAGAAATAATAAAAAACAGCTAAAAAAGTGAGAAGTCCTTTTAAAACTAATAAATATACTCACTTGAACTCTTGGTTAAGTACCCAGGGCCAAGTATACTCTTAAGGAAACTGTTCTTCCCTATGAAAAATTTAAATGTATGTGTGAGAAGAAGAAAAGTTTATTTAGAAAAAAGAAAAAGTAGATTGCAGGAATGGATACAGTTTTTTCTAACTGAAGGATCATAACCAGCAGGTCGAAGGAGGTCATCCTGCCCCTCTGCTCTCGTGAGACCTCACCCGGAATAATTGTGTGCAGTTCTGGTGTCCTCAACATAAAAAGGACATGGAGCTGTTGGAACAAGTCCAGAGGAGGGCCGTGAGGATGATCAGGGGACTGGAGCATCTCCCATACAAAGACAGGCTGAGAGAGTTGGGGCTGTTCAGCCTGGAGAAGAGAAGGCTGCGTGGAGACCTCATAGCAGCCTTCCAGTATCTGAAGGGGGCCTTATAGGGATGCCGGGGAGAGACTCTTCATTAGGGACTGTAGTGACAGAACACAGGGTAACGGGTTCAAACTTAAACAGAGGAGGTCTAGCTTGGATATAAGGAGGAAGTTCTTTACTGTTAGGATGGTGAGGCACTGGAATGGGTTGCCCAGGGAGGTTATAAATGCTCCATCCCTGGTGGTGTTAAAGGCCAGGCTGGACGAAGCCTTTGGTGGCATGGTTTAGTGTGAGGTGTCCCTGCTTATGGCAGGGGAGTTGGAACTAGATGATCTTAAGGTCCTTTCCAACCCTAACTATTCTATGAGTCTATGAATATAGTCACAGATGCAAGATACAGTGTGGATACCTCTTCTCAAACTAACCAAAGGTGTTGTTAGAAGGCACGGAGCCCCTGAAAGCACCCCTGAACTGGTGAATCCAGGCCTGAAGAATTTATAAAAACCCACTGACAATACAACTATCTTAACAAGTAAAATATTTCCTCATAGTAATCTATATCATTATGTCAATCAGCTTCAGTTAGGGCAAAAACCTTTTAGGAAGCAAATCCTCTTTCACTACATCACTTTCCTAACCCCTAATTCCAACTCCCATTCTCATATTAATGCCTACAGAGAATGGCACATGTTACCCTCTGTTGATTTTGACCAAAATTTTTAAATTGTCTAATTCTCAGTGAATAGCTGATCTGCAAAAATTCAAGGGATTGTTTCCTTAAAGAAATATTGTAAGCTTTTTTTTTTTTCTCTCTAGCATTTCATTTTCTTGGAAAGAATGCATAATATATTCTGTTTAATCCAACAGTGACTAAAATAAAATTTAAAGTAAAAAAGTTTTCTATTTATTTATTTTGTATTTTTTTTGGGGGGTGGGGCCTCAGCTCAAGGTTAAAACTCCATTCCCTAAATCAGTCAGCCATTTCACTTTCACCTATAGAGTATATAGAGATATTGCTCCTAGGAATTTGTTCATGATGCTCCTGGTGGTCTCTGCACTTAGCTCAGCAAAGGAATAGTAGTCTTGACTCATTTTTGGTGATCAAGCAATATGCAGAATTGGTAGCTGGGTTTAAACTACTTGGAACCTTCCTTAGTTTCTGGACAGGCTTACACTGCTCATGAGAAAATCAAGCCTTTATCAGTTATACACTGACTTGAGTAGATATTTTAAAACTGTGCTGTGGTTTAGAACCAGCTAGCAACTAAGTACCATGCAGCTACTCACTAACACCCTCTTCCCCTCTCCCCAGGTGGGATGGGGAAGAGAATCAAAAGAATATAAACCCCACAGGTTGAGATAAGAACAGTTTAATAACTAATGTACAATGCACTACTACTGATAATAATAATTTCAAGGGAAATAACAAGAGCAGAGAAAATAAAACTAAAAGGTAAAAGTTAAAAAATAAAACAAGAAACCCAAGTGAGCAATACAATTGCTCACCACCCACAGATACTGAGCCCAACCTGAGCAGTGGTCTGTCCCTTGCAGGTAACTCTCCCCAGTCTAAATCCCAAGTATGACAAGCTGTGCTATGGAATACCTTTTGGCTAGCTTGTGTCAGGTGTCCTGTCTCTGCTTCCTTCCAGCTTCCTGTGCCCCTCCTCACTGGCAGAGCATGAGAGACTGAAAAGTCCTTGATCAGGGTAAGTGCTACTGAACAACAACATTGGTGTGTTATCAGCACTGTCTCCAGACTGAAGCCAAAACAGAGCACTGCACCAGGTACTGTGAAGGAAGAAAATTAACTCTATTCCAGCTTCAAAGAAGACAAACTGTTATGATGCTGTTTATTTAAGAATGCAGACCAGAACACTACGATTCTTTAAGCCTGTCTTGTCAAGGATCGTTTCCCTAATACAGACCCTTCAGTTGCATGATCCAGTCAACTCAATTCTGATTTGTATTTGAGATCAAGTAACTCACCTCCACCCTGTGCCATTTCAGGTTGCTGAGCACAAATAAAGGAAAGCTGCCTACGTATGCTCTTTCACAGGTTTATCAAGACTTTTCTCTGTAAAAGACAGCAGCTTGCCTTCTAGAGTTGCTACTCTTACTAATGTCTGGGCAACAAGATCATGGAGATGGAAGACTTATACTGAAATGTCTACCATCATACAAGGAGCAAAGAGACCCTTATTTTCAAAGCCTGGTGTTACAAGACTGAACGGTAATCTGAGACAGGAAAAAAAGGAATTGATACAAGGATACTGGTTACAACAAAAAATGGATCTCACACAAAGGAATATATAGGTGGAAATAATGTCCTAATTTCAATTTCTTAATACACAATGTGTTTCTCCAGTGTCATGAAGATTAATTAGAACTTTTAATGATGAAATTTAGTGGGTTTTGCAGTACAAATCTCAACTAAAGTTGACTACAAATCTTAGTTCTCAACATAGAAAAATCTCTTTGAGAGTTAGCTACTGTATTATGGCTTGTAAATGCTATTTTTCTTAACCATCCATTCTTCAGCAGAGCCAGACAAGAGTGACTGGTCTTTTATGCAGACAACAAAAGAAGTGACTTTTACTAAGTCTTTAGGTTTGTCCCTCTTCTGCAAAAGTCATAAGCCAGTAAGTTGAAGACCAGTGAAGGAAAGGCACCTTCTGTTATTCAATACACTTAAGTTCCTGAAAGGAACAGGAGGAGAACAACATGATTTTGTATTTCAGAAAGGACTAATGTAAACATATTAAAATGGTAGAGATTATTTTCTTACACAATTGAATTCCATAAAAATTAAATGTGGATATTTTTGTTTGCATTTTTTAAGGGAACTTCATTACCTTGACATACTTGCATCCTTCTCCAGGCTGCAAAATAAAGTCAACGTTTATCTCAAACATATAAAACCCTTCAGAAACTATCCTAATCTCTAATGACAACACCTAATAATTACACCCGATATCACACAAGTTGTTATTCCTCACGTTCTCCTTTAAATGTCTCATTTGCACAACTTCAAATATGATAAATTTTTACTATTTCCTTCTCATTTTTTTCTGCAGCACATTGCAAAAAAATGAGAAAGGAAATATTTTGGTGCAAGTCCTTACTGACTCTATGGACAGCAAAAGTCTATGCTGAAACTTACAATTTTAATGCAGTATTGTCAGCTTCTGTCTTTTCAACCCACAGGTAACATCCTAAGATTCTAGTTGCTTCTCTTCTAAGGATAATCACACATCAAAAGACTGTGTTTCCAGCCACTTTCTTCCATAGCTCAGTTGTTCTAATTAAATAATTTCTTATTATTACTATCTAGAAGAAACAACATTTCATCCAGATTTTGAAGGTAGTTAAACATTATGTTCACAAAGTGAATGTTAGCATCATCAATTACTTTTACGAAGCTCCCCAGACACGTTTCATGAAAAGAGAAAAATCTGAGCTTTTTCTTAGTAATTATCTCTTGTAATTACTTTCTTCATGATAGCTATGTATTATTTTTCTCAATCACCTTCCAGCAATAAAAGAAAATAATTAAGAAATAGTGAAAGTAATCATGAAAAGACAAATAAATAATGTATTTCAGTTTCAAACTATTATTTCACTTTAAGACAATCTCTGCATATGAGGAAGAAGGGCAGAAGTTAATATTAATAATGCAACAAGGATCAGTCCATTATAACGAACAGAAAATCTATAATATTTATTTTTTTACCTGATTTAATCTGTATTCAGGTAAATGTTCATGAACCTGGACTGAGCCAAAAAGGTACTTAAAACTACCATGAAATGAGATGCGAGATCATGAGAGGTCCTCCTACGTGAGGAGGCTGCTGAAATCAAAGAAAGATTGCTGACTTCCAACTCTACAATAGCATTCAAGAACTGCCTCAAAACAGAAGACTAAACAGATTCTATGCCCCTTAATTTTCGTTGTTTTCTGTTTGGGTTAAATGCACACAAATTTAGAAAAAGATAAGTTATTTATCATATGGTCAGTATAATAAGCATTCTCTCCATTTTTATAACATTCTTCCTGTCACTGGTAATGTCTCTGTAGAACTCCCTCATTTTCTTCAACTGGTTTTAACAATTAAATAGACAAGAACAAAAAAAAACCCAACCCAAATAAAACCCCAAACCCCAAAGATTATGGGATGTATACAATAGGCAGAAATACAGTAATCTGTTTTCCATCTCTAGAGCCATATAGAGTCTATGAATTTATGTTGCCTGAATTGCCCACCTTCAAAAGAGAGCAGGAGAAAACGGACAGATGGAGGATAAGACTATTGCATGCTTGAAGTGATTGATTAAGCTCAGTTGGAAATACAGTATGCTTCTATGCATTTGTGTATGAAATTAGCTTTAAAAGAAAAATGCCATCCTTCCCTATCCCCACTTACATCAAAATGATTCTCTATTAAGCTAGGTCTAATATATTTTACCCTGAGACATAAAATAGTTCCTTAAAGACAACGGAAATAAAGCTTTTATTATATGACAGGGAAGGTTAAATTGAAGCACTCTTTTTTGTATTTGACATTTACAAATAGCAGGAGTCATATAGTAATAAAATAATAATGAATTATAAATAAGTTACTCATCATTTGAATTGCAAAGATGTGCTTTTATGCTGTCTGCAGAGCTCACACATGTTGGTGTATAATGACCTACTGAAAACAACTCCTTAGTGATAGCTAAAGTGAAAAATATCATGGGGCAATATAGTGTCCTATAAAAGTTTCACCTTACAGCTTATTAATTTTATAGCAATATGTATATCTTCAGGTTTACAGTGTTTTTTTTATACCAATATCTCAACCTGCTTAACTAGTGTTAATTAATTTATCTTCACAACCCCATAAGGATTAAACAATTTGGGAAAATTTAAAGAGACTAGATGGCACAGTCAGCAATAAACTAAAAATACTGACACTTCAAACCTGTTTGTGTAAGTAGCAGACAGAAATTTCATGCATAAAAGGAAAACCACTTTATTAATTTTATTTAGCATTTAGCTCTTACTACTATTTATTTCAGTATCAACATCTCCTTGTAGCTGGGACTCATGAACTGCTTTGTGAAATTTCAGAAGCATCAAAGAATCATCCACCCATGGTGGTTGTTCTTCTCATGCATGCAAGATGCATTCTCACATAGCGGTTAATATTCCATCCACAGAATGTGGGATATATTTTCTCTTTTGGCTGAAAAAGAGCTGGGGAAAAAAAAACAACCAGAGAGTACTGTCCTGGATTACAGAGAAACTGCCCTATTAAAAAAAACTCCTCATGCAATTTTGTACCTTTGCTTTTCATTTAACCAGTTCTCAGAAAAAAAGTCTTCAAACGTGCATACACTGAAAGTCAGAATAACTGACCTGCAGGCAAATAAAGACATTTATTTAAATCCTTAACATTCAAGTAGATGTTTGATTTTGGAAGCCCGTATTCCTCCACTTTTAGTAATATCTTAATGAATAGCATATTGAAAACAACTCGGACTTTCCTATGAAGAGTATGATCACTGAAGTATCATGATTTGTATAATTTCAACACTATAGAAAAACCTTTTGTAAAAACAGCCATGTTTTCACTTCAAATAACAGGTATTCTAAGCAATACAAAATAAATAACGCCATTTATATCAAAAGAATCTGTAGTTTATTGGTTTAAAGATAACAGAAAATATTCAAATATTTGATTTTTTTACAGAAAAAGTAAAACAGGAAAGATCATCATATGGTCAAACTCTGGGGATAGCATGCTTGATATAGTGCCTTCGATTTTAAAATGATTATTTAGTTTTCTTTTGTGAGCTGCACAGACTCACAACTCACCTGATGCCAGAGTTAAAAGAGTAAAGCAATTAAAAACGTGTATATTTAAGCATTTGCATGACTGTCTTCCAAATCAACATCCATTTTTGTAACTTGTCCAAGTCATCAGAGACTTATACCAAGTTATTTCCAAAACTATTTCTGTATCTCAGTTCTCTAGCTGGGATATTTGAATGGTGTATTTCATCCCCCCACATGGAAAAAAAGAAAGAAACGGAGCAATAGAGAGAGTTCACTGATTTCAGCATTTAACCATGTCCCATTCGCAGTTAACCAACCTCCTGAATCAGAGCTGTCTGTGCTTCAGTTCCCTGTAAGTGAAGTGAATGCTCCTTCTCTCAGATGGAAAATATGTTTTATCTGTTTAGACTATGAGCTCTGCAGAGGATGGCATCTCTTGAACTAAGTCACTCAGTGCATTGCAGATTTTTTTGTCAGTATTCTTTATACTTTCCAGTCATTCTGACTCTCCTTCCAATACACAAACTCCATCACCAACTACTGACTTTCCTGTGAGGAGGTTTGGTTGGCCCATCCACCTGGTGGCAGTCACACTTCTTCATAATCCTAATTAAAATAGAAGTGCCTCCACTGCAGCCCTGTGTATCGCTCTAACATTACTGGAATCTTTACTTTTAGTACTAGTGCAGTGAAAGATGTGTCTCCCTTATTCCCTGGGGGAAGAAAGCTTCCTCAATGCTAAAATGAAATAATTTTTTTCAAAACATTAGTTCCACTATAGCTCTGCTCAACTCCACAGATTATTGTACTCCTGTTTCCTTAATCCTACATCGATATTGTACCTGCACTGAAAAATCTCTCTCCTCTTTTTATACTGTTTAACATGTATGCCTAATATTTTCATCTACTACGTTGCATTTACAATACATTTAAATTGCATGACTTGACTAGATTGACAGCTTTTGAACGAATTAATAGGTTTTAATTTATATGTACAAGCTTTCCTCACCAATCAACCAACAAGTATCACAGTGCTTTGTCTCTTGCATTAGGTACATTACCATTATAGATTTGACCTTCAAAACTGCTTCACAATAAGAAGTCCAATGACATAGTATAACTGGTCAGGAGAGTTACAAAAGGTATAGCTATAGTGACTGGTTGAGCTCTGGTTCTTAAACTTTCTGTGTTAGCAGAGAGCAGAAATGCATTAGAATAAGGACAGAGAGCCTTCCCTTCTTTAAGGCCAAGGCAAGTATGTTATACATTTGTGTTTCAAGTGAAAAACGTTGACTATTTCTAAAGCCTCTTCACTGAGTTTCCCTATTTTGTACTGAACATTTCCTGCTACAGACTACACAGAGACTGTTAGCTCTTAACCTCCTTCAAATTATAAATCCTTGTGTTGGTTAGAGAAGGGGCTGGAAAGTAGGAATTCAGTAAATACTGTAGCAGAGCAGAACACTTCAGTAATTAGAGCATAGCCATATCTCACTGTTCTGGCAGGCAAACTATCACCAGCATTGCTGGCCTCCCTCTCTCAAGAAGTAACTTTGCAGTGATTCTCTAAGAAGAATATGGGTATTATTATGAGCATACAGGTGCTTAGTTGAGTGGGAGACAGAGTAAAAAGACTTTTTTTTTAATGCAAAAATGCACACTGCAAAGGACTGTAGGCCTCTTATCTCTCCCTTCCTTTTTCTTAAAGCAGTAAAATGACAATCCTTCTGGCCTGATAAGTCTGCAAGCACACATTGACAGAGTTTGATTATGAGCAGATAAAATTGATACGTACAATATGTTTAGACCATAATAGAGATGTCACTGAGGAAATAAATGCTTTTTTTTAGGAACTTATATTTAAAGCTTCTTTTTAATAAAGGTAAAAATATAAGAAAGAATAGAACCATAATGAATAAATTACACTTAAATAAATGCCAGATCAAATCTTGATCATCTGCTTTTTTGTCTGCCTTTTCAGCTGCGACATCCTCTCCTGGCTGATACACATGAAAGTTATAGAAACACACTGTCAGGCACTGCAGCATTTGAAAAGTACGCCATACATTTATAACCCTACTAAGAGTCATTATGGTATTCATTGTAATTTTATAATTATTCTTTACCTGTAAGTCTACCCTTTTTTCAGCCACCTGGAATCTTTAAAACCTACCCTGGACTCACAAAATCTGTGTTGCTTTCTACCATTTGCACCTGCATTAAACTATCCAGGGTTTTTAATCTTTTTTGTGAAAAAAAAACAAAACAAAACAAAACAAAACAACTCAAAAAAACAAAAACAAACAAAAAAGAATTATTTAGTCTTGGCATGAGAAATCACTTGCTTTCTTTAAATAAAAACCTACCACTGTTCACTGAAATGAAATATTTCAAGCTTTGACTACACTGAAAAATCGTATTGATTTTTCAATTATTTTTTTTCCTGCTGTGAGAGCTCTTGTAAACAACAGAGACCATTACATCATCCTGGTTTAGTAGTCAGGATGTTTTGCAGAAGATTTCCAAGGTGCTGGCTGTTTCTGTAAACTGGTGGCTTTTAAAAGCCCTCAGATTTCCTTTTTTTACTTCTCCAACAGCAACTTTATTCAATAGCAGGATACAGGTATTACACATCTGCTATCCATAATCTGGATGCTATTATCCATCTGGCATCTGGGTAGGTTTTTTTTGGTTTGTTTTGTTTTTTGGGTTTTTTTTTTTTTTTTCTCTTTTTTTGTTTTTTTTTGGGTTTTTTTTTTTTTTGTCTGTTTTTTTGTTTTTTTTTTGGTTTTTTTTGTTTTGTTTTTTTTTTTGGGTTTTTTTTTTTTTTGTCTCTTTTTTTGTTTTTGTTTGGGGTATTTTTGGTTGGTTTTTTTTTTGTGAGGGCACAGAATTTAAGAAGAGAATGAAAGGCTGTAGGCAAGACTAAGTGAGTAGAGTTGGGAACACACACCTTATCCCATCTGAAGACAAACATCAGGAAGGACATTAAATTATGTATTCTCTACAGAAACAGAATTTTTTTTAGCTGTGCAAAAGTTCCAATCCTCAAGATTGGGGTTATCCCCTGTCATACTCAAGAGTAATTTTCAGACTTACTCAGATTCTCTGGTCCTCCAAATAGGTGAATTATTTTTTTCTAACTCCATGTGCTTCACAGTCTGCATATTTAATTTATAGTAAATTTTCAGAGAGGCAGCAACATTAAAACAGGAGAGAACTGGAGGAGCTCTAACCTACCAAATTTTTGTGGAGTCAGTAAAAGATATCCCCATCTATATGCAAACTTGGTTAATCTCTACTTTTGTTAGTACACATGTGAGTATGATATTTATATGGTAAGGTCTGATGTGAGGATACAATCTGCCCTAATTCTGACCAGTTTTTCTAGTTAGTTATTTATCCATTTGATTATCCTGAATTTGATTGTCTGCATTCTGTTTGTCAGCTTTGTTTGTCAATTCTGTTGATTAGACAAGGCAAAATTTAAAGAATATGAAAAAAATAATGTGACTAATTCTAAAACCAGAAGAACACTAATTATAATATGATAAAGGGGGAAGGGGGAATGGAGTTCAAAATTATTTACAAAAACTGCTATAAGTGAATACAATCTGAGTTTGGAAAGCTGAGCATACTGATATGGCTGCAGTGTACATTCTCTGCTACCATTTTATAGCTAGTTTGCAGTGAAGTTGGAAGCAGATTTTGGAGAAAAAATTATGTACAACGCACTTATGTTTCTATGCTTATGATTTACAATTCATCCTGCACAAGTTTATGTTTGTTCTTTTGTAAGCAAATGAAATTTTGTCTGCGGTTCATATATAGTGAGTAGTGGAGGAAAATTAAAAGTTGTGACCCTTCCTTTCCACTACACACACAATTAAAGATATTGTGATTAGATTCAGAAAATATTTCTTCTGAAGGCTTTATTTTATTTAAGCATTTAAATGTGACTTGGAGTTGTTTAGCCTGGAGAAAAGGAGACTCAGAGGTGACCTTAGCACTCTCTACAACTCTCTACAACTCTTGAAAGGAGGTTGTAGACAGGTGGGGGTTGGTCTCTTTCACCAGGCAGCAACGGACAGAACGAGAGGACACAGTCTCAAACTGCGCCAAGGAAGGCACAGGTTGGATATTAGGAAGAAGTTTTACACAGAAAAAATAATAAAGTACTGGAACAGTTTGCCCAGAGAGGTGGTGGAGTCACCATCCCTGGATGCGTTTAAAAAAAGACTGGATATGGCACTGGATGACATGGTTTAGTGGAGGTGTAGGGCATGGGTTGGACTTGATGATCTTAGAGGTCCCTTCCAACCTGGTGATTCTGTGATTCTGTGACATTGCAATTAACATGGGAAAACTGAATGCTACTTTCCCTGAAACATCAGACAATAGTCCTTTGAGCATAATTTTGTAGTATCCAGGAAGTATTCCATTCTATCTACTCAAAATGATATCTGCAAAGCATGAAGGATAATCTGGGACTAATTAAATTTCAGCTGAAAACAAATACATATTAATATGTATTGCCCATAAGATATGGTCACTTTTTACCACCCTGTTGAAGAGAGGTGACACTTTTGTACTTCTAACCTCATCTACCACAAACAATGTCTAAAGGATAATTCAAGTACAATGTACATCCACTCAGCACAGTGCTATCCAAACAACTTTGGCATTTTGACCACCATCTGGCTCAATCTGGCCTTAACAGAGATTAAATCTGGGTCATCCAATTCCTTTACCTCTCCCTGACAGATTTACAGTACCGGTGCAAGTCCAGCATGAAACGCTACATTTCAGTTTATACAATTGGCAAGAACAAGCCTTTTACAATATGTTTGGGGTTTTGGTGTTTTGGGAGGGGGTTGGGGTTTTGTTTGTTGTCATGTTTTTTTTGTTGTTGTTGTTGTTTTTGTTTGGTTGGTTTTTGGTTTTGGTTGGTTTTTGTTTTGGTTTGGGGTTTTTGTTTTTTTTTTGTTTGTTTGTGGGTTTTTTTTTTTTTTGGGGGGCTTTGTGTGTTTTGTTGTTTTTTTTTTTTGGTTGTTTTTTGTTTTTGGTTTGTTTTTGTTTTTGTTTGGGGTTTTTGTTTTTTTTTTGTTTGTTTGTGGGTTTTTTTTTTTTGAGAGGGGCTCTGTGTGTTTGGTTGTTTTTTTTTTTTGGTTGTTTTTTGTTTTTGGTTTGTTTTTGTTTTTGTTTGGGGTTTTTGTTTTTTTTTTGTTTGTTTGTGGGTTTTTTTTTTTTGAGAGGGGCTCTGTGTGTTTGGTTGTTTTTTATTTTTGTTTTACTCCTACAGTAATTACAGCATAAAAGCCACTGATGTCTATTAAATGTCCCAAATTCAAGTATTGTGATGGACATGTAACTCCCATTGTGTTCAGAGATTTTGCACTTCCCTGACAAGGATGAAACTGAGCAGGATCAACACTGTAGCAAAATGTACATGACCACTCTTGATGTCCAGCTTTCTACTCTGCTCCTCTCCTGCTCATGTTTCTCACTGCTTTTCAAAATGCACAGCAGCAATACCCATCACTGAGCAATGAGTAAGTACTAAGTTCAGAAAATGCCCTAAGCAAGCAGCAAAGTAGCCCTGAGTTCTCAGAAATATCCTTGTTATCTGCAGCTCCCATCTGGGTAGAATTGTATAATGCCCTGCAATTGCAGTGTTCTGTTTCCCAGAAAATGCTGGATAGGGAAACAGATACTCCAATTGCAGGATATTGTGCAATTCTACCAATACAGAGAAAAGTAGGTACAGATTCAGGGTACTCAGTGATTAAAACCAGATGGCTAGTTTTCAATACGCACTAAGAACTTTATTACATGTTTTCTCACCTGCTCATAATACATTCAGCCATTGAGATACCCCTGAGAAATAGACTTTACTAGAGCAAACAATACTTGCATGACTATCCAGACGAAGAGCGATCAACATATAAAGTGTAAATCATCATGATATTAAAAATTTTATCAGCAGTCTGGAATACTATAAAAAAATCATTAACCATAATAAATAGTATTAAAGTTGTTCTTATGAAATGACAACCTATGTTCCACCTAAAAAATAGCCAGCTTGCCTAAACTGAAGACTTGTGGCACTGCTACAACTAACCAGTGCAAACCAGGACACTTTGATATTTGATTTTAAAGTTCCATGTGCCCACACTATCACATCAACATTCATCAGCCTTTCCATTGAAGTATTTTCCTCTCATGGTGCACCTCAAGTTTTAAAACTAATGTGTCATCACACAGTAAAAATTTTTCAGTTATTTAATTTTATTTGAAGAAGAGAAAGCCAATCTCCTAGTACAATTTAACAACTAATCGTAGTTTTTTTTCTGCTGCAACTAGTTACGTAGTGTATTCCAAAAATCAGTTCAAACAGACCTAAGTTTACTCAGATTCTAAGTAACTTGCATAAATTTATTTAAACTAATTTATATTTCTTCCTCCTGCTGGTTTTCTTTTCTAAAGGAAAAAAACTCAGTTCTTACAATGAGGTCAATGGACAAATGGACAATTGAAAATTTGTGAAGAGATAATATAACGGTGCTTTAAACACCTTGAAAACACAAATTTTTTTCAACAAGATGCATTGTAATCTCTCTCAAGGAATATAAATTCCTTATCAATGCCCAACTTGCTACCAAGTGGAGCTTTGAATGGTCCTACAAAGACTCTGATCTTCTTACTGACAACAGATGTCAATATTTTCCTCTTTTTAGGAGATATTTAGAGCAATGCTGGAAATGGTTTAAGACAGAATTCAGATTTTATAGCTTTTTGTTCTCTATCTGTTCGTACTGCAATTATGTGCAAACTAGATGTGAGGTATCAGTTCATGGAACAGAAACTATCCATGCTGGTGATAATGTGTTTGTCATCCACTGCTTAGTAAAAACTCCTTAGACAGTAGTAATATTTGCAAATTACACTGTGCTGTTTGAACTAACAGTGTATGCAATTACTCAGCACAACCAAAGTTTTATAGCTGTGTATGTAACTTGGAATTAATTTTCAGGGATTACACAAGCATTTCATCTTAACTTTTCCTTTAATACTATTCATGCAAGTGAAGCTCAAATTCCCTTAGACTTGAAAGCAAGGTCAAAACAATCACAAACAGGATAGATAATTGCTTCATGATTTGCATAAATGATACAACAAACAGGGTATTAAAATAGGAAAGAATTTGGGAAATACAAATTAAAAGAGGTTCCTGACTTCATGAAGGAACAACAAATAAAAATCTTATTTGCTCAGTAGTCAGACAGTGAATAGAACTGGAGGAGCAGTCCTCAGTACTTCATAATCCCAAAAAGGAGAAATTCAGAGCTAATAATCTATACCCATTATCATATTTAAAACTTATGTAAGTTGAGGTTTTCTTCAAGCTGACCTACCTGATCATTCTCATCAAATAAAAATTATATTGGCCAAGAAATTTTTAAGGTTTATGAAATGCAGTTCTAGTTTTATCATATTATGCATGCCATAATACACAGCTTAATGAGTTCACTGTTCTGGATATTTTAATAAAATATTTAAATACAGTGACTCCTATTCTGTTTCACTGATACCTAATTTGTGTAATTAATTTTTTTTTTCATTATTTTTTCAGTATAGAATAAATGCAGGTAAATGTAAATGTTATAGGGTATTAAAATTTTGCCTCTATATTATTTGAATCTGCAATTTAGTAATCAGGATAAAGGACCACTTTGTGGCAGAAAACAGACATAACCTGCTTCAAATCCTCCTAGAGATACAAAAATCTGGCATTAAATGGGGATGAGAAAGAAAACCCAATTTAAAAAGTACAGAAACATTACCAAATGAAGTTAACCCCAATATCCCAGTTAACTGCATGCAGTGGAGCCCCAAGGGCTTTGATGCTTTGTTTGTCAAAGCATTATTGCATGGCTTCTTATATGTAGAGAGAAAAATACATAAGGATAAAAAGCTTCAGCACAAATTCTGGATTCCTGTACTATCTCCAGGGGTCCTTAATCCACCAAAAGCATTTTTCCATTTGAACCACTAATCTCAGAAAATACCTGGGGTGGGGATGAATTCAGTATGAATTATTCTTCATTCAATTTACCGTGTTGAAAACATGGCCAGCTTTCTGACATTTGTTGTTTGGTGCATGAAAGCAATTCTGTACTTTGATTTCACACTAGCAAATTACTGATTCCTGGTGACATTTTCTTTCATTTTCCTGATCTTTATTTAGGAAAGCTTGAATTTTTTATTGTTTTGGGTTTTTTTTCTAATATAAATATACATGTCAATATATCATAATTAAAGGGCTTCTTTGGCATTTATCTTATTAGTCTGCTTCATCTAAAATAATATTAACTGTTGAAATACATGTATCCAATGCTTAAGAGACGCATTTGGCAGAACTTGCTCATTTTAGAGTCTATCCATTACTATTCTCTTTTGAATGTTGATTTTATCCAAAGCAACATCGGCTTTATCACTGGACTTCAAAGATTACTTTAAATTTGGCATCTTTTTTGTAGGCAACACCAGCATTTAGCACTGACATGTCCAGACTTGGCACCAGCAACAGGCAATGGGCCTTGCTGAAAGCTCTGGACTTGATATGACAATTTTAAAAGCTTATTACCTTTCTAAAACTGAAAATCATTTATTATTTTCTCATGGTTTAACAATAGCCCTTACAAGGGAAAAGTTTCAGGAGTTTTTTGTTTAATTACATTTGGTATCTCTAAATAGTTTGGTTTCAGATTCTATGACTATTTTAGATGATTTACAAATACACAGTCTGTATGACCACAAATTTCTTGCAAAATGTATTGACTTTGTACATGCTTGCATTTCCTCCAGCAGTCTTTATGAAAAAATTACAGGCTTACGATTTCATAGGTTTAACTCATTCACCCAAGCAGTTACTTTGAATAGACACCCATATTCATGTACCCTGGTTCACTAAGCTCCATTCTTATTTTAAAGCTCAGTAGTGAAATTTATATTCTAAGAGTAACAGCTGCAACAGAAAACCCGAAGTCTGATGGTATTTTCTTGTGACATCCAGATAGAGATTTGCATATTATTCCAACAAGACTCATGAGACAAACAATCAGGCTGAGGCAAAATATTTCAACTCAAAATCTTCAGAAGCAATACAGAGACTTAAAGAAAGCAACCTCAGAAATCAGAGGAACATTTTTCATCAAGATATTACAAGTACCATTTGGGGACTATAGGAGCAGAGGTGATTAAAATCAAGTGCAAATGAAGTAAGAAACAAGGCAGAGAAGGAATTGACTAAATTCTGCACTGTTACTAACTGTATCCTTGACATTGCCAAAGTATACAACTTCATTCTGTATGTCCTCAATCATTCCAGAAATTGCTGTGGACATTTGGACATTTTTTTTTTAACCTGAGACAAACTGCTGGGTAACATTTAAGTTGCTAAAGTATTCTTGGAGTCCAAAACAAGCTGCCTGTTTTTCCCTGCTATTGAAAAACCTTCTATACAATTGCCATTAAATTGCTACCCATTAAACGCTATTAATGAACTTTTCAATGTGAATGAGAACCCACTGCCAATAAAGCATTTTGGCTGTTGATGATGGAAGATACTCTTCAGAGAGAAGATAATTTTCTCTATATGCCATGAGAAAAGTACCTTTAGATGCCTTTCCTTATTTGAAAGAAGATGGAAAAGAATCAAATTAACTAACAACACCAAGTTAATATTATCAGACTTCTATATTCAACTGCACATAAGATAAATCTAGTTCTGCAGAAGGCAAGGATGTAAATGTCAGACAAAAAATTAAGACTTTTATATACATATCAAAGATTTTCTAGCTGCTGCTAGACAAATTTTCAGTTCTGTTACTCTTCTTTGAAACTCCACCAAATACCCAGTTTTACTGGTATCTGATATGCACATTTTTATTAAAACAGGTCTGTTGCTGAATAAAACTATAAACATATCCATTGATTGCAAGATGAGTTAGTGCTAGACAGGTATTGGCTTGTTTTTTATGCTCATGTTATTGGGTATACTATTTGACAAGTTTAATTAACTCTGTAAAGAGGGCAAGATCATAAGTTGGAAGATATAAAAATTTATGGTATTTTATCAAAGAGCAAAAAAACCCTAATTGTATTCAAATAACATTTAACAAAGCAACCTGCTATTTCCTCCCAATTATTATTTTTTTTTTTTACTTATTAACACAAAGTATTAAAGGGTTAACTTCTACAATGATAATGTAGATAATTTACTTCTATATTCTTTTAAACATCCCAGAAACTGAAGGCCACAGCATATAATAAAAACTGTAATAGAATCCCAGACTCAGTCCTACTGGGAGCTGAAAGCACTGCTGAATGGGAAATTATTTTCCCATGTTGAAAAATACTGTTGCCTATTAAAAACAAACTCCCCTTTCTGCATTAGGAATACACTTCCAAATTCAACACAGGAAAAGATCTACTCTGGGCTTAAAGCATCAAATTTCTAATGCCTGAAATGAAATCCATGTGCTGCCATTACCCAATATGTGAAAAGAAGAGTGTCAACTGCCCTGCCTTTGGTTTTCCAGGTATGAATAATTCCCACTGCTGCATATAAATAGATTAAAAAAAAAAAAAAAAGGCAAGGGCAGAAACACACACACCCCCTCTG